>CAUYON010168278.1:0-23232 GCA_963573935.1 Arctocebus calabarensis
CCCAGCTACTAGGGAGGCTGAGGCAAGAGAATCGCTTAAGCCCAAGAGCTGGAGGTTGCTGTGAGCAGTGTGACGCCACGGCACTCTACCCAGGGCGATAAAGTGAGACTCTGTCTCTACAAAAAAAAAAAAATAAATAAAATCAACACAAGAATGAAGGCTGTGTTAAACAGTTTGATGAAAACATTTCCGATTTCTCTCCCTCTACCAGGAGCCTTAATGTTTTCTGTATTCCTTTCTGTGAATAAATTCTGTCTTACAAAAAAAAAAAAAAAGAAAGAAAACATGTCAGATTGTAAATGAAACCAGCACATTGTACCCCTTGATTGCACTAATGTACACAGCTGTGATTTAATAAAAAATAAATAAATAAAATAAAATAAAATCAGCACAAGAAACAATTAACACATTAGTTGCCTTAGGACAGATGAACTACGTGGCTCGGGTAAAGACTCTCCACTGTGTATGTTATTTAGACATTTAAAGTTTTGAATCATATGTACAAATCATGTGTTTACATTAAAAAACAATAGTAAAATAAAAGCATTGCTTTTATAAATAGGGATTTAATTAATTCGTGTTCCAGCTCTGCTTCCCCCAAGTGTCAAAGAATGTTGCCAGGATCCTGATTAAAGGTTACTTTTTTTCACTTTTTACTTTTGAATAAATACAAACACACAGGAAGTTGCAAAAATATTACAGACTCCCATGTACCCTTAACCCAGCTTCCCCCAATGGTGATGTCATATGTCACTATTATACGATATTCTTCAAAGCCAGGAAAATGGCAATGGGATGTTACTGTTAACTGGACTACTGATCTTACCGAGCATCTTTAGTGTTCCAGACATAGTGTTGGGTGATGTGATGTGGCAGGAACACCTCAGACCCAGCCCTGATCTCAGGGTGTGCAGACTAGTGAAGGTGACCCCTCTGCTCAAGTGAGAATAGCGTCGTGGAAGCCCAGGATCCAGCAATGCACAGAGAGTGCCGACCACAGCTCTAAAAAAGGAACTGTGTCCCTTGCTATCCTGGTCATGGAGCTTCACAGCTTGCCCAAAAGCTGAGTTTTAATCCTTAAAAGAGCATGTGCAATTTCTCTGGCTATATTTATTCTTGTTCCTGGAGCCACACAGGGATTTGGCCTCACTCTCCCAAAATCTTCAGCTCATCACTCATTCCCATCAGAGACAGTCATGTGTCCTCAGCATGACAGCAGTGGGCCAGCAGAGGCACAGTGGCACATGGCTCAGGGAGGCTCCCCTGATAGGCCGTTTGACCCAAAGCCAAGGAATAAGTTTCAGCATCCCGGGTAAAAAGCACATCCTGGGGCCAAGGGAAGTCAAGCAAGGAGAAGCAGCTTCTTGCCAAGAATACCACCAGCTCTGGATTGCTTGTGTGTGTGTGTTGGGGGGGGCGGGTTGTGACCTAACCGGGAGTTTGACATCCCTGGCCTTTTATACTTTGGGTCCATAATATACTCAGCATTTACCAGGCCCCCAGATGAGTAAGTGAACAAATGGGAAAGCACATCTACAGGAATCATACCCAGGCCACAGTGACAGGGGTCCTTTACTGAGCTCGGAGCCAGACACTGAGTCAGCCACATTACCTGTGAGGTCTAGTTCCTCCTCACAAATCCATGTGGTGTGGAGCTTCTCAGCCCCGACTTCTAGACGAGGCAACTGGGACCCAGGGAGGTCGAGGAGCTTGCAGGTACCTAAACCTTGCTGACTCAGAGTCTCCAGGTGTCGGTTTGAGGCAGCCAACCAGGAACACAGGTGTCTCTTCTCCCTCTTATGATCACATTAAAATGATAGCAAAAAATTCCTTAAAAAGAAATAAAGACTTAGCCACAAAGAGAACACGAGACAGGGTAAACATAAACACAAGTAAACGTATCTGGAAGCAGGTGAGGGGATAGGGCAGTGGTGACTGATGAGGGTAGAGGAGGCCTCAGCCTCCCCTAGATGGCACCTGAGAAGGACACATGTTGACCGAGACCCCGAAAGGCTCTGAGCCTGAGAAACAGTCAGGAAATGAGGCAAGAAGCCAAGCAGGAGGGAGATGAATGGAAGTTCATAGACAGAAGAGTGAAAAAAGGATTATTCCAAGTAACGTTTGTACTGGATTTGGACTGGATGCCCTCGGGCTAAAGTCAAAAAGAACTGCAAACAAATATAGATTCCTTTCCCATAGACATATGGATCAGCAACTCTGAAAATACTTCCTGCAAATTCTAGGATTGAGCAAATTATAAAATATACTTGGGCGGATAATGACACCCAAGTTTCTCACTGTCAAAGGAGGGAGTTACGGACATGGAAAGGCAGAGGATAGACTATGCATGTGACGTAACTGTAGGAATTGGAGCAAATAAGATAGATTGATAGATAGAGATTTAATTGGGCATAAACATGTACAGCATGTATATATTTGTATAGGCACGTTCATACATATACGGTATACACATACATCTACTTCCTAGCTCTGTCCACTGATAGGACCTGAAATAATGATGCCCAATAGCAATGTGCTCACTTTGCACTCAGATTTTTGGTTATAAATTCCATTCTCCAATAAAAGGAACCAGAGTTCCTTGGAGAAATGGGTGAATCTAGGGCTGGTACAGAGAAAGTACAAGATGAACCTGGGGCATCTTACTGTGTCAAAAAGCAACAATTATGGAGAGATGTCAAAAGGACACAAGACCACTAGAAGGGGCTCCCCTGACCCATTCTGAGACAATATGGGCACAGGACTAACTAATGGGGAGTAAAGAATTATAATCGATTAAATAAATGAGAATCTGAGAATCCATGATGATATAAACAGAGGAGGAAAGGAAGCTCTCCTTTACAGTAGAATGAAAATTTCAATAAATGCAGAAGAATGATAAAATTATAAAATCACGGGCGGTGCCTATGGCTCAGTGAGCAGGGCGCTGGCCCCATATACCAGAGGTGGTGGGCTCAAACCTGGCACCGGTCAAAAAAAAAAAAATTATAAAATCACAATTTGGCAATCATAATATAAATTATTGGTTCAGACGAAAATAATCAATGAATGCTAAAATTCCTGGTGGAAAGTTTAAGGAGTAATAGGATGTATACATAATCTCAAAATATCTCCCCACAATATATTTATTAATAATAAAAGGGAAATAGGCTCAGCGCCCGTAGCACAGTGGTTACGGTGCCAGCCATATACACCAAGGCTGGTGAGTTCGAACCCGGTCCGGTCCAGCTAACCAACAATGACAACTGTGACAAAAAATAGTGGGGTGTTGTAGCGGGCACTTGTAGTCCCAGCTAGTTGGGAGGCTGAGGCAAGAGAATCGCCTAAGCCCAGTAGTTGGAGGTTGCTGTGAGCTGTGTGACACCACGGCACTCTACCGAGGGCGATAAAGTGAGACTCTGTCTCAAAAAAAAAAAAAAAAAAATTAATTAAAAAGAAAATAAATAAATAAAGGGGAAATAATAACTTTACGCAGAGAAAACTGGCAGATAACACCATCACCAGTAATGAGACAAATTGACATAGTGTACCTTTTAATAGGAGGCATTGAGAACGCAGCATCACTTCTGACAGTCTTGCTAATCACAAGGACAAATCCAACAAAACTAGCCTGTACTCTTTAAAAATGTCAATATGGAAATCAGGTGTGCTGGCTCAGGCCTATAATCCTAGCACTTTGGGAGGCCAAGGTGGGGGGATTGATTGAAGATAGAAGTTTGAAACTAGCCTGATTAAAGAGTGAGACCCTCATCTCTACAAAAAAAACCCAGAAAAACTAGCCAAGGCCTGGTGGTAAACACTTGCAATCCCAGCTACTCTGGAGGCTGAGGCAAGAGGATCACTTGAGCTTAGGAGTTTGAGGCTGGAGTAAGCTATCATGAGGCCACTGCATTCCAGCCTAGGTGATAGAGTGAGACCCTCTCTCAAAAATATATTTTTTAAAGTCAATATCATCAAAGACAGAAGACAGAGCAGCTATTCAAAATGAAAGGAGACTAAAGAGACATAACAATTGAACGCAACAAATGATCTTTCGTTTATTTTGTTCTAAAGGACATTACTGGGACAGTTGCCAAAATGTGAACACAGTCTGTAAACAATTTAGAGGGGAAAAAAATAGATAAATAGATGGTAGATTGAAGGATAAAGTAAACGTGACAAAATACCAATATTAAGGGGGTACAGTAATTATTTTTACTATTCTTTTTTTTCTTTTTGAGATAGAGTCTCAAGCTGTAGCCCTGGGTAGAGTGTTGTGGCATCACAGCTCACAGCAACCTCAAACTCTTGGGCTTAAGCAATTATCTTGCCTCAGCCTCCCAAGTAGCTGGGACTACAGGCTCTTGATGCAACACTCAGTTATTATTTTTTTGCAGTTGTCATTGTTGTTTTATCAGGCCCAAGCTGGGTTCAAACCAACCAGCATCAGTGTGTGTGGCCAGCGCCCTACCCACTGAGCTACAGGCGTCGCCCTATTTTTATTATTCTTTTATTTTTAAAAAAAAGCTTCATTAGAATAATAGGACATTTTTATCACTAGCCAACAAAAAATGGACAAATGCACATGAAGAGAACATGGATGTTCAATACTATTATTATTCAGCTTTTCTGTGTATGTGAAATATTTTAAAACCAAAAGCAGAGAAGAAAAATGGTAAAATTTAAATACCTAAACTCGGTGTCCATATCTCAGTGGTTAGAGTGCCGTCCACGTACACCAGGGCTGGTTCGAATCTGACCTAGTCCTTCTAAACAAACAAGCAAGAACAACAACAACAACAGAAACACTCGGGTGTTGTGGTGGGCACCTGTAGTCCCAGCTACTCAGGAGGCTGAGGCAAGAGGATCACTTGAGCCCAGGAGTTTGAGGTTGCTGTGAGCTATGACGCCATGCACTCTACAGAGGGTGACAAAGTGAGACTCTGTCTCAAAAAAATAAACAAATAAATAAAATAAAAAAATAAATATCCAAATAACTTTTATATATCTATGCAGTAGTACTTATAAATAGAACTTTAAGTGACTTATAAATAGAAAGTTAAAGAAAAATATGTCTACAGGCATTGCTATGAAATAAACCAAATAAATCAAATGCAGATTTTTTAAAAAAGCAAGAAATCTTGGGCAACAACTATTCTTTCCTTCAAAGAAATTTGACATAATGAAAGAAAAAACTGAGACTTTGAAGATTCTAAGTACCTTAAAAGAAAAAAAAAAGATGTTTCTGCATGTAAGATTGTGAACAACCTACAAACTTCTTACAGATTTTTTAAATAGATAATAGCGCATAAGGGAAAATCTTAACCATTTCAAAGTATACTACAGACCTGTCATGATCTGGACTTTCAAGAGTACAAAACAGAGATAGCCCTGCACCAACTTACGCCTTTTCTGAAAGGTTTAGGATTACTTATACTATGGTTGCAATGCTTCTCTAAGTCTTAAATTATGACCAAAAAAAGAGTGGGACTTAGAGTTTATAAGGCAAATTTCAATATAATCGGTTCCAAAACATCTATAGACAAAGTATGACTCCCTCCCTTCCTTTCCCCCTCACCCCTACCTCCTGGAGCAGAAAGCAGGTGTAGCAACAAGATATTTGATTTCACAAGCAAAACAAGAACAGTAGCAGAGGGCTCTTCTAAGGACACTGGATGATCTAGGATGGATTAGACCAGCTCCTGCAGGAGCTTCTGCAGCCTCCCTAAGCAAAGAAAGCCCTCTGGGGTCGTGCATGTAAAGAAGGGAGGCAAAGCAGAGTGTAGCCTGAAGCCCACACCCTTATCTTCTAGACCAGAGGTTCTTAACCTTGGCTGTATGCTAGAATCTTTGTTTTAATCGGTGTAAGATGTGCCCCCCCCCGTGGGCGGGGCCTGTGGCTCAGCGAGTAGGGCGCCGACCCCATATACCGAGGGCTGCGGGTTCAAACCCAGCCCTGGCCGAACTGCATCAAAAATTAGCCGGGCGCTGTGGTGGGCACCTGTAATCCCAGCTACTTGGGAGGCTGAGGCAAGAGAATCGCTTAAGCCCAAGAGCTGGAGGTTGCTGTGAGCTGTGACGCGACAGCACTCTACCGAGGGCGATACAATGAGACTCTGTCTCCACAAAAAAAAAAAAAAAAAAAAAAGACGTGCCCCCAGGCATTAGTGGTTTGCTGAAACTCTTCATATGATTCCAGTAACGTCAAGCCAGGTCTAAGAACCACTGCCCTAAAGCACTGCAGTTGGCTGCACATTGGAATCACCTGGGAAGTTATCACTGATGCAAGTGTCCTAGCTCCCCCCAAATCGGATTAAATCAGCTGGGCTTGTGGCCCAGGTGCTGCAATTTTTTTAAACCCCCCCTCCCCAACTGTGGGAAAATTAATTCGTGTCTTCTGTGTCCGTTTTCTCATCTTCCAAATGAATAACACTGGAGATAGTTAACAACACTTATGGCCTAGGCGCAGGCCAACTAGAATGGGAAGCAGTGACAGTGCTGCTAGATCTGGTCCTACGTCCCTGCCGTACCAGATGTCAACCCTTCAGTTGCCAAATTATGCTGAGCTCCAGGACTTGGTGGGGTGAGGGCGGAGCAGTCAGGGGTCTCAGGACAGCAATTATTTACCAGCTGGCAGGGAAGTACTTCAGTCTTTGAGTGATGCATGGCCATAATGGGGTAGCGAGGCCAAACACAAGCTTGAGTCCTCCCCAAACACCCCATAAGGCTGTGGCCTTCGAGAGAGAGGAAGATGTCAAGGATGACCAGGTTGAGTAACTGTACGTGAAGTGGAGTCATTTATTGAGATGAGAAAGCCCAGGGAAAGTGAGCAGGGGGCAGAGAGTTTCATCTGGGGCATGTTAAGTTTGAGTTGTCAGTGAAGGATCCAAACAGAGGCGAAGTCTGGACCCTCAAACGCATAAAGCTCCACAGAGAAGTGGTGGGCAGACAAGAGAGAGACGCAACACACTCTCGACATGGAAATAAGAGGACAGATGACTCTCACATCTTGATCTCTGGACAGAGAGAGAGAAGTTAAGGCCCCAAAGAAGCAAGGAGGCAGAGTGCCTGGGTTAAGAAAGGCAGGAATTCAGTTTGAGACGCTCAGCAGATGGTCAGCCATGTAGAGGTGCAGGGATTATTGCTTGAGAGAGGTCCAGACTGCTGGGTTTGTAGAAATCTGGATCTCTAGGAAAGCTGGAAGTCACGGGCCCTTGTGAACTGATTGAGGTGAGAGTATAAGACCCAAGAGCGCTACGGAAAGGACTTCGGGGTGGGGGAGAGAACGTAACAAAGGAAAAAGAAAAAAGGGGGGAAATGAACAAGGAAGATCAGAAAACGAAGAGCTGGGAAAGAATCTGGTGATTAACAGGAAGCTGGTGTCCCTGCGTGGAAGAGAGGAGGGCGTGGCCAGAGCATTCAGTGGGTCGGGGCCCTGGGGATGAAGACTGTGAGCAAGCCGCTGGACCTTTGGGAGAGCCCTGTCAGGAGCCAGGTAGGTTTGGGAGGCCACAGCTATGAAGGCAGTGAGGCTTGATTCTCCATCACTCAGCAGCCACGAGCTGCAGTGGGGGGACGGAGTGTGATGGGGGTGGGTAAGAAGGTCACCCAGGGTGCCTTAAAAGTTCTGTGGGGAGCGGGGGTCAGGCAGGCATTCAGAGAAGGCGGTGCCGATCTTTGAGAAGTCAGGGCCAGTTCCTCCTCCAAGCCCCCCTCCTCCCAATCTCTCTCTCTCCTTCTCTCTCTGTCTTTGTCTTTCCCTCCTTCTCTCTATGCATCTGTTTCTCCCCCCATCCCTGCTTTTTCTGCACCCATATCTTGCTATGGTCTCTCAGCTCTAGCCCCCTCCAGCCCCCACCTTCCTGACAGCTATCCGCTGTTTCAGATTCTCTGAAGAAATTTGCCTTGTCTGCTTAAGCCAAGTCTCAAAAGTCATTAGCTACGTTCAGGGCAGGTGTCCCCCTCTGAACACACAGTCGTGGCTGTAATAAGGGTGGGTTTCAAGGCTGTGGGTGGGACAGGCAGTAGGAAATATCACAGAGAAGGAAGTGAGGAAAGGACCTCGCGCTTACCTACCTCCTACTAGGAGCCAGGAACTGTCCTTGGTGACTGGTGTTGCATTACCCAACGGCCCCTTGAGATAGATCTTATTATTCCTGTTTTACAAATGAAGAACCCGAGGTGAAGAGAAGTTAAATGATTTTCCCAGTGTCGCAAACATAGGTGGTAGCTGAGCTAAAATTGTATTACAGTCTGTCCAATTCTATAAGACCACTCTGTCAGGGAATGGGGAGTAATCAAGCCAGTTAGAACCACTGAACTTGCTCTAAGAAGATCACAGAGGTCAAACAGGCTTGCAGCTTAGAGGTGTTTACTACAGCAGACCTTCTGAGCATTTTTAGAGTCCCCTAACTCTGAACACCTGGCTAGAGCTATGGACTTTCTCTCCGGAAATATACACACATGCCTGTACTATTTGGTACGTACTTGCATGACTGCGGCAGATGGAAGCTTATCCATCAGCTCGCACCTCAATCTGAGCTCTATCACATCCCTGCCTAGAGATTACTCACCTGCTACTTGAATTCCTCGAGAGAGAGCTCATTACTTTAGGTGGCAGCCCATTCTAATCATACAATTTCTATGTCACTTTCCCTCCTTTAGTTCTCCCTGAGGGGAAAGGCAGAACCAATCTCTCTCATTCCCTAGCAATCACATGAAGACGCAGCATACCCCAGACTTCCGCTGAGGCCAAACTCCTGGTGTCCCAGGCTGGTCTCTCTCCACTGAATACCACGCATTTTGCCGAAGTCCCTCTCACAGTGCAATGCCCAGAATAGCACAGGGAACTGCTGGTATCACCCAACCAGAAACCTCTTTATTCAGGGGATTCTGGTTTCCTGTGGCCAGTACACTAGACTTCTTTGATTGTGTTGGCTCTTGTAACAGCCATGTCATTACTTGGCCCATAGAAAACCCATGGTCCACTGAGACCCTCAGATCTTTATCACAGGGGTTACTTTGCCCTCCCCTAAACTATCCTGTGTAACACTGTGTCTCAGCCTGTTCTTCAAACACAGGATTTCTACACTGGTGCCGTGACACAACAGATTGTTTATCTCACCAGAAGAAGAGTCAAACCTTTCTCAGATTCTCCCTTCTGGCTTCACATAACTTTTCTGTTGGATGGAAAAAAGAAAGAGATGTGAAGCATAAAAGGATTTTTGAGGTTTTCAAGTTGACATTTCACCGTTAGATGAATGCTAACAAAAGCTCGATTTCACTAATCCCAAAAGGAACTTGATCTCCAGATGCACCGGCCTTGCTGGTTCGCCGCCTGCACCACGAGGCCTCTTCCCCAGCCCAGAGTTCGGTGTTTTTTCTTTCTAAAAGTCTTTGAAGTTACAAAGTGCACATATTACTTTTAAAGAACAAACCCAAAAGAAGCGTTATGAGCAGCTTTGTTCAAGTGAAGACTAACTGAATTAAATGAGAGAAGGAGGAGGAGGAGGAGAAATGGGGTAGGATGTGTTTGTTCCTTCTCATCTCCCTGGTGGGGAACCCTGCACCTGGGCTTGGTCCTCAGAGTTGGGTTCTTTTCCATCCGCCCTCCCTCTAAGATAATCTTACCCAAGCCTGTGATTTTAAACACTGTCTATACTGTCAAAATTCACACATGCTCATGTCCTGCAAATTCCAAAGTTGTGCATCCAACTGCCTGCTCACCACCCCTCCTGGGGTGTCTCATGGAAATCTCCAGTTTAACACATCCAACCCCACCCCCTGCTCTTCAGTCTTCTTCGTCTCAGTAGATGGCAAGTTTATCCTTCAAGTTTCTCAAGCACAAAACATGAGTTATTCGTGATTTTCCTTCTGGTCCTCAGACACCTGCAGGGAATCTATCAGACAACATGTCCAGGATCTGACCATGGCTTACCATCTCTACTACCGTGATCCTGGTCTGAGCCGCTGTAATTTCTTGCTGTTTAATCAACACAATTGCTTCCTAATTGTTCCCCTGTTTCCACGAAGCAGACAGAGTGATTCTTTTCAGTTCTGTTAGATCATGTTACTTCTCTGCTCATACATTTCCAGGGGCTTCCCGTGTCACTAAGCATAAAAAAGCCAATATCGCAGGCCTAAAAGGTGCTACACGATCTGATCTCACAAAGCTCAGCCCCAGTCTTACTGGCCTCCTCACTATTCCTCCCATCTCGCTTCCACCCCCAGGCCTTTGCACTTAACCATTCCGCTGCCTGGAAGGCTCTTTCCCAGTTATCATCTGCTGGGCTCACTCTCCGTGCTCTTGGGTCTCTGTTCAAATGTCACCTTATTCAGGGTCACCGTCCATGCCCGTTCAATCTTACCTCTACCCTGGGACTCTCCGTCCTCTCTTTTATTCCTGTATAACACTTGTCCCTGTCTAATATGTCATATATTTATTTGTCTGTTGTCTAGATCCTATATTCTACCCTGAGACTGTGAAAGCAAGAACTTGGTTTAGTCAGTGGTTGGATCCCTGGGGCCTGCAACGGCACCTAGCACATAGGTGAGCACACAGATGATTTTGTGCCTGACTAACTGAATGAATGGATTTATTGAGTATCTACTACTTGTCGTTATGACTTACATTTTACAAGTGAGTCAACTAAGATTCATGGATCTTATTGGTGGTCAGAGCCAAGATTTGAGCTCAGATCTGAGGTTGATAACACTGTTGGATCTGGGTAGGAGCATATTGACCTCACATCAGAATTTGTTCCTGGGTTTGGGTAAGCCTGGTAGCCCATCGTACTTGCATGGTCAGGATTACCCCTCTCGAAGGTCAACGCTGGCAGTTGACCCCCTCCTTTTATTTGCTAGACGAGCTCTTAGGCCCTGCATGGCTGTGGCTTTGGGGGTCATGATTTCCCCAGGAGCCACGCCTGTGACAGCATTTCTAGCAGCTGCTGAGCCTTCGGGTCAGACTCCTTGGACTTCAAGGTGCTCCAGGTCCAGGGCAGACGACATGAAGACTTCCTCTCCAGGACGATCCCCACCTGACACATGTTAATTCTGTCGGACCCCAAACTAATTCAGGATCCCCCCACCCACCAGAGGGCTCAACACCGGGCAATTGGTTGCTGTCATTAAACCTGAATGCAAATCCTATACTACACTTTCAAGCTGTTTGAGTTTAATTCCTCAAAAATTTTGCAAAGAGGCTAGAATATTTGAAGACTTCTACCCTCAAAATACAAATCTACGAAGCACCCACGTGCACCTGCCTTGTGTATACACTACTCCTCATTATTTTCATATCATTAGTTCACGTAGGGATTTACCCATTCCGTGAAGATTCACTGAGGCTTTCCTCCGTTTGTGCTGGGCACTAGGGATGGGGAGCAAATTAGACATAGTCCCTCAAGAGAATGACAGTCACAGGAGAGACATCATCATAATTATAGTCAAGACTCAAATGGCAATTCCAAGGCATGGCTCACACCTGTAATGTCAGCCCTTTGGGAGGCAAAGGTGAGAAAGTTGCTTGAGGCCAGGAGTTTGAGACGAGTCTGGGCAACAAAGCAGACCCTGACTCTACAAAATAATTTTTTTAAAAATATTTCTGGGATCGGCGCCTGTGGCTCAAGCGGCTAAGGCGCCAGCCACATACACCTGAGCTGGGGAGTTCGAATCCAGCCCATGTCTGCCAAACAACAATGATGGCTGCAACCAAAAAATAGCAGGGCGTTGTGGCAGGCACTTGTAGTCCCAGCTACTTGAGAGGCTGAGGCAGGAGACTCGCTTGAGCCCATGAGTTAGAGGTTGCTGTGAGCTGTGATGCCATGGCACTCTACCCAGGGTGACAGCTTGAGGCTCTGTCTCCAAAAAAAAAAAAATATATATATATATATATATATTTTTGGTGTGGTGGCACATGTCTGTAATCATAGCTACTCAGGAGGCTAAGGCAGAAGAATTGCCTGAGCCCAAGAACTTGAGCTTGCAGTGAGCTAAGATAATATCACAGCACTCTGGCCTGAGCAACAGAGCAAGACTCTATCTCTTAAAAAATTTTAAATAAAAAACAAATGGCACTTCTAGCACTAGGTACTATTGTAAGCACCTTCATATACTTGTTTTGTCACATGTTTACTCTATAAATTAGGTGCTATTCTTTTTTTATTAAATCATAGCTGTGTACATTAGTGCAATAAAGGGGTACAATGTGCTGGTTTCACATACAATCTGAAATATTTCCATCCAACTGTTTAACATAGCGTGCGTGGCATTTTCCTAGTTATTGTATGAAGACATTTGTATTCTGCATTTAGTAAGTTTCACCTGTACCCTTTAAGATAAAGTACTATTCTTATTCACATTTTGCAGATGAAGAAATAAGTCTAGAGAGTTATTTGACTTATCCAAGGTCACAGACGTGGCCAAGTTAGGATGTGAACACAAGTAGTTCACCTCCACAGCCCACATTCTCTTCCACTCACCTTAATTCCAAAAAGTAAGTGTAAGAAATAATTTATACTGACATGCTGCTATGGGCACAAAGATTTTCAAAGCCACATCAGTTGGAATCCAATGGGATAGTCAGAAACATGGAAGAAAACCAGCTCGCCAGTGGTTTCAGCTTCAGAGACACTCCCTCTGAAAACATCTCTCCCAAATGGTGGACATTCTGGACCTGTGAACAAGTTGAAGAGGGAGATGGGGAGAGGAGAGGGGACAGAAGGTATCAAACAGGTATCAGAAACACGTACTTTGTACCAGGTACCATACTGGGCGATTTATATACCAGGTCAGACAATCAAGTTCACCAACTCATCCTAGAAAAAGTGCTGCATATCTCATTGCTGAGTTCACTACAGTCCCTTGCTAAGGCCTCCCCTTGCCGTCTGGTGACAGTAGTGATATTCAGCAAGGAGGCATGCAGCACTTTTTCTAGGATGAGATCGTGAACTTGGTTGTCAGACCTCATATGACCACAGGTCTGATGGCCATCCAGAAAAAGAGGACCAAAATTGCTTTGAAGGGTGAACTAGACATTGGCATTGGTGCATCACTTCCCAGGGGGAGTTCACCATATTCTCAAAATATGTTTTGTCTGTGTTTTCCTGTAAAGGGAATGAAACTTAGAAAAATGAAATGTCTATCTTCTTGAAAGCAATTTACCTGACTAATTGATTACACTCAGTCGGTAAATCCATTCGACTCACAGGTTGGTATATTAGACAGAGGTTTTTCAAAAGGTATCCTGAGGCATTGTGAGGGTAAGGCCAGCCAGGCCCATACTTTCTCTCCTATCCCCCCTTGGGACCCTGGGGGCTATGCTGTCATTTGTTTATTTTTCACATCATTCTGAGTTGCAATGTTCCACAGCCTCCATACCTCTTTTATTCCAACAATGACAAAAATTGCACAAATATCTGAGCACATCCTCTAAATATGAAGAAATATCTATGCTTTAGAATTCACAAATGACCCATCCAAACCATTTGTTTTTATAACATTGAACTTTCACATTTAAAATAAACCATGTACTAGACAAAGGAATTCACTTTGGATCCAAGCCTTTCTTTGTGATCATCCTTCCTTCTTCTAGATTAAAAGCAAAGGAAATCTTCCTAAGACCCTATGCCTGTTTCAGATTCTCCAAAAGCTAGTCGTGAGGAGTGCTAAGGATCTCTTTCATCTTTCCTAGGTAGCCATTTTTTCCCCCTGAATGTTGAAAGCATCCTGGGATTGGAAAACTACAAGTCAGGACCATGAGAGGGGGGCCTCTGAGGGGTGGATTCCCCAAGAGCTGCAAGGGCCTGGGCAGGTGTTAACTTCTCAAATTTGCATAGCCGTGGGCAGCACCTTGGCTCTGCCTGGAAGCTGTCATCCATGGCCCAGAGTTTACCTGCTTGAGCTTTGAATGTAGATGTGGGGGGTCGGGGTGGGGATTCTGGTGGGCTAAAAATATGATGTGAACCAGACAAGCTGTCGGAAAAGATAGTATTTACCATTAAGCAAGACAAAGATTTAAAAGAGGAAAAGAAGAGGAATTCACTGAAGCACAGAACAGGACTTAATACCAGCTTGAGACTGAGTTCCAGCAATACCCGAAAGCACAGAGAGAAACAGGATAGTATCTCAGGGGCTACAGCCAAAGGGACTTCCCAGAAAAGGAAAGAGTGGGGAGTTGCAGGGTCACTGGAAGGAAAGGGTGGTACTCTTCCAAAAGCCTGGAGACCTACTATAGTCCTGAGGGAACATGGTGCAAGCTGCAGAGAATGGCTTTTTGCCAGAGCAGGTACCCAAAACCACACCTTAATATCACACCTCAATATTCATTCATTCGACAAGCATATACTTTTTTCTACTTCCTCTCAGTGAGTCTCCTTTTTATTTATTTATTTTTTTTACAGACAGAGTCTCACTGTGTCACCCTCAGTAGAAGGCCGTGGAGTCATAGCTCACAGCAACCTCCAGCTCTTGGGCTTAGGTGATTCTCTTGCCCTAGCCCCCAAGTGGCTGGGACGATAGGAGCCCACCACAACACCTGGCTATTTTTTGTTGCAGTTTGGCTGGGGCCGGGTTTGAACCGGCCACCCTCAGTATATGAGGCCGGCGCCCTACCCACTGAGCCACAGGCACCGCCCATTAGTGAGTCTCCTTATTTCTTGCTTCTGTCCAATTCAATCTCCCAGTAGCAGCCACAGATATGCTCTAAAATGCTGCTCTGCTTATACCCTCCGGCAGAGGGGACCAGATACCAATGACTGAAAGGCCTCACTGCCCCTTGCGTTCCCCTTTTCACATCTTTGCCTGTCCCTTAGATACTTCTGTGGCTGCTGCAGTGCTCGGAGCCTTCGCCAGAGAAAAAGCATCTCCATCTCCACACCCTGTAAGTCAAAACTTAAAGCTACCCAGTTTCAACTGCCAAGGTAGAGGCTGCCCTTCATTCCATGCTGCTCCCAGGCCTGCCACATACGACCCCTTCCTTGCCTCAAGTCCATCCCTGGCTGCATCCCCCCCACACACACACAAACACTGGGAACTCCCAACTCTGCTAGAAAATAGGCCAAGAGGGGCTGAGTCCCAGAAACAGACTCTACAGCAAATGCGTGGAATAATGCTAAATTGACCTAATTCACAAGAAGAGGTCCCCATTTCTAGAAGAAGCAACTGAAGACCGAGAGAAGGGACTTGAAAGCCCTGAAAATACTCCCGGTACCAGAGTCTTTCCTTTATAGGCCCAGACTGTTCAATGTCCTATGTAGCCCAACACTTGGCATGTGAGGTGTAAGCAATTCCCCTTTCATCCTAATGTTCAGTTAGGAAGATAGTTTGGTGAGAGGTTTCTTCGGTGAGAGTTGTAAATGGGCTTAAGGGAAAATTCTCCTGATGATCTAAACGTCATAGTACATTTGGTTTTGCGGTCGACAAATCCCTTATATAAACGAAAATAAAATTACATGAGATTAGAATTGCCACCCCTCCCCAATTAATCTGTCAAGGCAATATTAGACCCGGACACCTTATCCCGAGTGTGATCGGCTACGATGCATACTTTAAAGATATGTTCCTATAGTTTCCTCCAGATTGGAGGCAGGAAAGGAAAGGCACGGTCATTTCTACTGAGCATTCTAAGAAATTCCCAGTGAGGCTCGGTGCCTGTGGCTCAAGCAGCTAAGGCGCCAGCCACGTACACCTGAGCTGGCGGATTCGAATCCAACTGGGCCCGCCAAACAACAGTGACGGTTGTGGCCGCCTGTAGTCTCAGCTACTTGGGAGGCAGGGGCAGGAGACTCGCTTGAGCCCAGGAATTGGAGGTTGCTGTGAGTTGTGATGCCACAGCACTCTATCCAGGGTGATAGCTTGAGGCTCTGTCTCAAAAGAAAAAAAGAAATTCCCAGTCAAATTTGAGAACCGCTGCCCTAACTAGCGAAAGGCAAAAATAAATAAATAAATAAATAAATAAAATTAAAAAGAAAAAAGGAAGGACTTGAGCTTATGTGAAATGGGAGTTTTAGAATCCCCCAAATGCCTATAACTTCTTTCAAAACAAAAAAAAAATCCCATGCAATTACTCACAGAATAATGTGAGTTATTATGTTAGTTAGTATGTTCTAAACAGGGAACTAGATGAGGACACTAATTCCTCAAAACAGAAGAATGATTTATTCCTGGAAGGCGATAGCTTGCCCTTGGTGCAGAGGTGGGAGGACGGCTGTAAAGACAGGGGCGTTCTGGTGTTTGGCAGGTGCCCAGGCGGGTGTTGGGGGAGAAGCAGCGACCAGCCATCTGATGGAGCAGAACAGCAGAAGTGCTAAGGGGCACCCCGGACTTGTTAGGGCGTCCTCTCTCACACAGCCTCTGTGAAGGAGGCTCATCACGCCTCATCAGCAGGAGATGGTCTTGCTTGATTCAAGGCAGTCACAGATGCCATTCCTCTTTGGGGCCTTGAGTTTAGGCATGTGACCAAACCTGGCCAATGAGGTGGGAAAGCAACGTCTGCTGAGAGGTTTCTGGGAAGCATCTTTTCCCCGCAAAGGAAGAAATACAAGAAGAGACCATCCCTTCTTGCTCTGCACATCGTGAATTCTGGCAACAATCCCTGGAACTGCAGCAACTCTCTTGCCCCCATTCTGAGAATAAGTCTAGAGCAGAACCGAGAGATGGGGGTGGGACCCTGGAGCTTGGAGGTAACCTATCTCTGGGCTCCGAATTTTATAAGATAGTTACTGTTTTTATCATTTAGGTCACTTTGCATTGGAGTCCCGTTAACTTGCATCCAAAACATCCTACTGGCTACAGGAAACTTCTTAAAACCCCCAACTCTGTGTAGGATAAATGTGAAACCAGAGAAAAAAATTTTATTATTATAAGAGCTGACACTAGAATTTCTTCCAGGAGAAAAATGGATTTGTTAGGAAAAAAATACCTCGAGAACCATTAGGGTAGGAAGTGGCGCTTGGGAGATTGGTCAGCTGGAAAAGAGGTGTTGGGGAGGGACTGGTCTGTAGTAAAAGAGAAAGGAGACTCTGGACACTCCGAAGGAAGACATGACAGAAACGGGAGGGAGGGGCCAACGGGAAGGCTTGAGAGGTAGTGCAGGGGCCCCTCCCCTCCGCTAAGTTCACGATCATGCCCTGTGCATGGATTTCTCACAGATACCAGAAAAAGGGGGATCTGTGTGTGCAGGTGCACACAGGGCATTTGGAAAAGCCCAGAAACGGAAGCATCGGAAGCATCGTAAGAAGTCACAATAGACTTGGGGAGTGCTTTGGACTTCCCTAACTGTGGAATTTCAGATTGGGAGCAATCTTTTCCAGAAGTCAAATACTAAGGAGTTCCTGGCTGACAACTGAGCTACAGGGGCAAGAAAAGGTCAAAGGCTTGATCAAAAGGTCAAAGGCTTGAATATGCAGCAGAGGGACAGCCTGGTGGAAACCTCACAGCAGGCTCCTCTCTGGATTGCAGCTTGTCAGTGGAGGTCCAAAAATTCCGGAAAGTGGCTCGCCTGTGGCTCAGTGGGCTAAGGTGACAGCCACATACACCTGAGCTGGCGGGTTCGAATCCAGCCAGGACCCGCCAAACAACGACGGCTGCAATCAAAAAATGGCCGGGTGTTGTGGCTGGCGCCTGTAGTCCCAGCTACTTGGGAGGCAGAGGCAGGAGACTCACTTGAGCCAGGAATTGGAGGTTGCTGTGAGCTGTGATGTCACAGCACTCTATCCAGGGTGACAGCTTGAGGCTCTGTCTCAATAAAAAAAAAAAAAAAAAAAATCCGGAAAGTGTGAAGGAAAAAAGCAAAGCAAAGAAATAACTGATCCAATATCCTGCATTTGAAAAATGGAGTATCCCTGACAGGTGGAGTAGCTCCATCTACTAACCAGGTCGGGTGATTCCGCAGAACCAGCACGGAAGACGCTAGTAAGGCTGGGAGAGCACAGGTGTAGCTGCCACTGGCTCTGCAAGAGAAGGTTAGTCGTTGTCCTCTGGTCTAGCCCTGGCCCCTCAGAAGTGTACCATCTACCTAGACCTTTCATCTGGCAGGCAATAAGGGTTCTGCTGAGGCTGGCCAAACCTGTCTGCCCTCCGCATGGCAGCTATTTCATGGGAAAAGCAACAGAACTATTAGCAGAGAGACCCAAGGAGCATCTTCAGGGGTGACAGAGGACCCCAAAGGGCACGGCTGGTACTTTCATATCTTTCTGACAACTGAATCCTGGGCCTCAGTAAACATGGGTAACCTTAAGAAAGAAGCTCTGGCTATAGAGATCAGGCTGGAGGAGGGAATTCACAGTTCTTGGACTCCAGCACCTGGATAAGGGCAAACCTGGGAGACAAAGCTTGCCCTGACCTGTTGACCAGACCGAGAGGCCTGCCTATGCAGCACAGGGACGAAGTGCCTGGTGGAAACCTCACAGCAGGCAGAGCTGTAACAGCATTCCGGAGTCCAAACTGCCTGGGATTCCAGCGGTTGCTGACTCGGGCTTCCAGGCCTCCTGCTTGCTCTATCGTCCTTTAGACCCACGCATTGAGGGGCATGAAATAATTGGTGCTCACCACTTGGTTACTGCATGTGCCACACAGACGCCCCCCTGTGGCCTACCCTTGGGTCCCAGCCCCTCCCCCTTGTCCTGCTGTAAGGGCCCTTCTTGGGCGCCAGCACCTCCTCTATGAATCCACCAGGGCCATCTCCATTCATAGCTCATCTCTCCCCGGGCTGGGGCAGCAGCCTCTAGTTTGGCTTCCCTGTATCTGGCCTCAACACACTAAACCCTTGTATAGAAAGATGCCTGGTGAGCTTCTTAAAACACCATTTTGATCACATTATCAACTCTGTCCAAATATCTTTCTTGGTGTCATCCTCACTGCTTACAAAGTAAAATCCACGTCCCTTCATGGGACAGCCAAGACCCTATACTATCCTGGCACCCCTTCCTGTTCTACTTTCATCTCTCCTCACCCCTACATGAACCCTACATCACCCCATGCTCAAGTCACACCTAAAGACCTGTTCTTCTATTATAGTGTCCTGCGTGTTCTAATCCTCCTATCTTTTCTCGGTCTGTTCTTCCCACACTTCCCTCTCTGTACTCACTGAAATCCCATACATTCTTCACAATTCAAAACAAAACCACCTCCTCCAAGAAGTCTTCGAGGTACTTTATTTGGAAGCGACTGCTCATTTCTCTCTGGCTCTTAGTGCTTAGCCCTCATGATACTGCTCCCACACCATGATCATTATCACTCCAACTACCACCACTTCCACTTCTTAGGGAAAAGGGGGGGAAACCCCGCCTTTTCAGTATTTAGTTTCTATACATGAACTCAGAAGCTTATGGGTCACCTGTAGACTTTCCACTTCCAGGGACTGTATAAGGTTGAATGGTTACCATTTTATTTGTTTTTGCTTTTTCTTTGTTTGTTTTTGAGGGGGAATCTAGTTCTGTCAAGGTCACTTGCAACCTCAAACTCCTGAGCTCAAGCAATGCTCCTGTCTCAACCTTCCTATACGCTGGGATTACAGGTGTTTGTTAATGCACCCAAAATAAAGGTTACCATTTAATTCCACTAAAATTCCATCGATAACCAGGGTTTTAGTGAAACTCCTGGCAATAGTGATAAATTGCTAGTATGGGTTTAATTTTGTCACCCTCCGAAATTGCTATGTTGAAATCCTAACCCCTAGTGTCTCAGAATGTGACCATATTTGGAAATAGGGTTTTATAGATGTAATTAGTTAAGATGAAGTCATTAGGACGGCTGGTCCAATATAGCTGGTGTCCTTATGGAAAAAAGAAATTTAGAGAGAGCACAGTATGAAGAGAGTGGAGAGAAAATGCCATCTCCAAACCAAGAAGAGAGGTCTGGAACACATCCCTCCCTCACGGCCCTTAGAAGGAACCAACCCTGGGCACACCTTCCTTCTAACCTTCAGATTGACTGTGAGGCGGTGAATTTCTGTCATTAAAGCCACCAAGTTTGTGGTACTTTGCTACAGCAGCCACAGGAAAGTGACGTACTTTAAATGCTCTCACTATGGCTCGGCACCTGTGGCTCAGTGGGCTAAGGCGCCAGCCATGTACACCTGAGCTGGCAGGTTCGAATCCAGCCCGGGTCCACCAAACAACAATGACGGCTGCAACCAAAAACTGGCTGGACGTTGTGGTGGGTGCCGGTAGTCCCAGCTACTTGGGAGGCTGAGGCAGGAGACTCGCTTGAGTCCAGGAATTGGAGGTTGCTGTGAGCTGTGATGCCACAGCACTCTATCCAGGGTGACAGCTTGAGGCTCTGTCTAAAAAAAAAAAGAAGGTAAATGCTCTCACTATAAATCATGTGCACTTATTTCATTTATCCTAAAGACTTCAGTGAGTTAGGTACTTTTATTTATCCTCTGAACGGTTAAGAGACTGGCCGTTATTGAAACTCCACTGTGTGACTCTGACATCCCCATTCTCTGCACCACTCGTCAACTCCTCACACAGAGGGATGTCCTTGTGAATAATGTTTCTCTGCGTGCTGGGCACAAGGGAGCCATGCCTGGTAGTTGTACTTCCCACATGGACATGTTCAGTGGAGGAAAACAAACTTCCTGCTCAGACCACTCAGGACAAACGACACTTGGCAGCTTCCGTAAGAGCTGGGGTGGCGGACAGGCTGGTAAGCGATGACAGCTGAGGCCCAGCTGGCAGGATGAGGCAAGAAGGTGTGGCCAGCAATGACGGGCCCAGCAGGCTTGGTCACAGTGCACAGGGTCAGAGCACTGGCCACCAAGGGAAACCCATGAGAATCAAGGGTTGGCAGAACACAGATGACAGCTATGTGGGATGGGGCTGGGGAGAAAACAGAGCAGAAATGCCGAATCTGGGACCACAGGGGCCAGGAAACTGCAACTCAAGGCCAGAGAAAAGCCTCATTTCTCTCTTTTGACTCCAGGTCCTGACCTCCTGCCAGATAACATGCCAACTGGCTCAGCAGATGTGCCCCAGCCACTTCCTGAGGGTTTCCCAGCCGCTATCAGCTGGCCACCATAGCTTCCCAAGTGTCGGGGGTCTCAGATATGGGCTTACGGGGTCCCCAGAGGCGGCCGAGGCCAGCCTCAGGAAGCCGGTGGCAGGGGCTGGCCTTCCCTCTGAGCTGCACTCACCCATCTTCCCACCAGGCTGGAATTTCCCAAGTGTGCTTCACTGGGGGCACAAGTAAGCATTTTAAGTGTTGTTAGTTACATACTCTCATGTACATTATGAAAAATAATTTTTCTGGAAAGGGTAAAATTTCAGAAGTTGAGCCGGTAGCAAGGAAGAGAAATATGTCCCATCCAGGACCCATCTCTGATTGATTGGTAATAGCTGCCTACAGCACTATGTTGAGAAGGATTCTGAGGAAGCACCTGCACTCAGCAGGAAAGAATTCCTTGATCAGCCAGGGCTGCTTGCCAGAAGTGTGGATGTGGGGAGTGGGGCAGAGGTGACACATGTTTGTTACTCCCAGCCCGTGGCTTTCCTACTATTTGTGACCACTCTCTGTATGCATGCCCTGACCCCTAAGCTGTCACGTCCAGGGGGCTGGAGCTGAGGCTGACCCTTGAGCCAGCTGGGCCCTCTTGGCATCAGAGCGTAGCACGGGAACTGGCACACGCGGGCACCCATACTTCTGCGCTGATCTGTCAGAACTTGTGTAGTTCATCTCAGTTCTCAGATTCCAGGAATGCACATCCTCAGATGGGGCTTCTCTCCACCTCCCCACACAGGGAAACACTGTAAGTAGCAGGATAATTCTCATAGCCCTTTGGAATAGCAATTTAACAAACAACATCTCAAAAGCCATAAAGAAATTTGTAGGCTTTGACCCAGTAATAGCACCCTTGCCATATTACTCTAAGGAAACACTTCGAAAGATGAGGACTATGTTCATTCATGAATTCTGTAAACTTGTAGAGCATGTGAGGGTGGCGGACAGGGGTCACCGGAAGGCCACTCATATTCTATCTTGTCAGCAACTGCCTCCTTCCGGTCCCCCTCTACCCCAGGCGGCCCCAAAAGCTCCACATCCCTTGCCCCTCTGTAAGGAAGATGATTCTTCAGCTTTCCATAAGTCCTCCCCCAACCCTCCCAATTCTCAGAACAAAGAGCCCTCCCCACTCAACACCCTCACCCCACACTCCACAGAAGGCAGTAGAAAGTGGTTATTGCTAGCATAATTCTTTTCTTCCCCTCACATAGACTATGGAATATTAACTATCTCTTAGAAAAGAAGTTAAATCTCTACATACTGACTGAAAAAAAAAGAGATGTCCACAATTTAGCATCCAATGAAAACAACCATAACCACCACCAGGTCAAGGGACAGTATATAAAGTGTGACACCTCCCTTTGCACAAGGTCTGGCAGGCCATGTGTCAAACTGTTCGCCATAGTTACCTGTAGGGAGGAAATAAGATTGGGGCCATGTTGTGAAAGAGAACAGTTTTTTGGGTTTTTTTGTTTGTTGGTTTGTTTTGAGACTGAGCCTCAAGCTGTCACCCTGGATAGAGTGCTGTGGCATCACAGCTCACAGCAACCTCCAATTCCTGGGCTCAAGCGAGTCTCCTGCCTCTGCCTCCCAAGTAGCTGGAACCACAGGCGCCTGCCACAATGCCCGGCCAGTTTTTGGTTGCAGCCGTCATTGTTGTTTGACGGGCCCGGGCTGGATTCGAACCCGCCAGCTCAGGTGTACGTGGCTGGCGCCTTAGCCCGCTGAGCCACAGGCGCTGAGCCAGGTTTTTGTTTTTTTTTTAACTCCACACATCTGTGTTGTTTAAACTTTTTCTAACTATGAAAATATGTTAATTGTGCAATCAGGTACCAAAAAGATGTAGGATCCCCACATGGGAAATGCAGGCTGACCTTGCCTTCCTGAACCTCAGCAAATTTGCTTGAGACCGGCTGCTTATTTAACCTCAGCTGCCTCCAGAAGCAGGAAAGCGATGGCCGTCCTTGTTGCATGAACAGAGACGCGAGGGACAGTAGCTTTGCCCCAGGTGTAGAGACTCGTACCTATAATTATTAGGGGAAATACAAGAAACAGACTACACACTCTCCAGGTGGCGTGTAGCAAATTGTTTTTATTCTGGGCCACCTTATATACACTGGTGGTCACGTACACACTTAATCTATAATCTATAGCTTTTTCCCATTACCCAACTTCTTCTAACTATAATTAACTACCGGAAAAACATTCACTCTACAAATCAACACATTACTTTCT
>CAUYON010168288.1:0-13966 GCA_963573935.1 Arctocebus calabarensis
TTTCTGAAACTGATCGAAGCTATCTATGACAAACCCACAGCTAATATTTTACTGAATAGAGTAAAACTGAAAACTTTTCCTCTCAGAACTGGAACCAGACGAGGCTATTCTCTGTCACCATTACTATTCAACGTAGTGCTGGAAGTGCTAGCTAATACAATTTGGAAAGACAAGGAAATAAAGGGCATCCACATGGGAGCAGAGGAGGTCAAACTCTCCCTCTTTGCTGATGACATGATCCTATACTTAGAGAACCCCAAAGACTCGACCACAAGACTCCTGGAAGTCATCAGAAAATATAGTAATGTCTCAGGATATAAAATCAATGTCCACAAGTCAGTAGCCTTTGTATATTGCAATAACAGTCAAGATGGGGGGCTAATTAAGGACACAACTCCCTTCACCATAGCTTCAAAGAAAATGAAATACCTAGGTATATATCTAACAAAGGAGGCAAAGGACCTCTGTAAAGAAAATTATGAAATCCTAAGAAAGGAAACAACAGAGGATATTAACAAATGGAAGAAAATACCATGGTCATGGGTGGGAAGAGTCAACATTGTTAAAATTTCTATACCTCCCAAAGCAATCTACCTATTTAATGCCATCCCTATTAGGGATGCCAACATCGTACTTTCAAGATTTGGAAAAAATGATTCTGTGTTTTATGGAACCAGAAAAAAACCTGTACAGCTAAGGCAGTTCTTAGTAATAAAAACAAAGCTGGGGGCATCACCATACCAGATTTTAGGCTGTACTACAAAGCCATAGTGGTCAAGAAGGCATGGTACTGGCACAAAAATAGAGACATAGACATTTGGAATCAAATAGAAAACCAGGAAATGAAACTAACATCTTACAACCACCTAATCTTTGATAAACCAATCAAGACCTCACTTTGGGGGAAAGACTCTCTGTTCAATAAGTGGTGCTAGGAGAACTGGATATCCACATGTAAAAGACTGAAGCTGAGCCCTCACCTTTCTCCACTCACAAAAATTGATTTGAGATGGATAAAGGACTTAAATTTAAGGCATGACACAATAAAAATCCTGAAAGAAAGCATAGGAAAAATACTGGAAGATATCAGCCTGGGGAAAGACTTCATGAAGAAGACTGCCATGGCTATTGCAACAACAACAAAAATAAACAAACAGGACTTAATTAAACTCAAAAGCTTCTGTACAGCTAAGGAGACAACAACCAAAGCAAATAGACAACCTACACAGTGGGAAAGGATATTTGCATATTTTGAATCAGACAAAATCTTGATAACTAGGATCTATAGAGAACTCAAATTAATCCACGTGAAGAAAGCCAACAATCCCATATATCAATGGGCAAGAGACATGAATAGAACCTTCTCTAAAGAAGACAGACAAATGGCTAACAAATATATGAAAAAATGTTCATCATCCCTAATTATTAGAGAAATGTGAATCAAAACCACCCTGAGATACCATCCAACCCCAGTGAGAATGGCCCATATCACAAAATCTCAAAACTGCAGATGCTGGCATGGATGTGGAGAGAAGCGAACACTCTTACACTGCTGGTGAGACTGCAAACTAATACAACCTGTTTGGAAGGAAGTAGGTAGTACTCATGCTAGACCTCCCATGTGATCCTGCAATCCCATTCCTGGACATCTACCCAGAAGGAAAAAAATCCTTTTATCATAAGGACACTTGCAGTAGACTGTTTATTGCAGCTCAATTTACAATCGCCAAAATGTGGAAACATCCTAAATGCCCACCAACCCAGGAATGGATTAACAAGCTATGGTATATGTACACTATGGAATACTATTCAGTCATTAAAAAATAATGGAGACTTTACAGCCTTTACAGGCCACTATCTAAACAAGAATTTTTCCTATGCTTTTCCCTTAAAATTCTTACAGTTTCACACCTTACATTTTATCTATCTTGAATTAATTTTTCTGAGTGGTGAGAGATAGAGGTCATGTCTCATTCTTCTGCATATGGCTGTCCAATTTTCCAAGCACCATTCATTAAATAGGGCATCTTTCCAATAGTGTATATTGTTATCTGCTTTGTCAAAGATCAGATGGCTATAGGTAGGTGGTGTTATATTTGGGTTCTCTATTTTGTTCCACTGGTCTATGTTTCTATTTTTATACCAATACCAGGCTGTTTAGGTTACAATAGGCTTGCAGTATAGTATAAAACATGGTAATGCGATGCCTCCAGATTTGTTCTTTTTGTTTAAGATTGCTTTGGCTACTCAGACTCTTTTCTGCTTCCAAATGAAGCATAGAATTATTTTTCCTAGATGTTTGAAATATGCAGTTGGTATTTTGATAGGGATTTTATTGAATCCATAAGTCACTTTGGGTAGTATGAATATTTTAACAGTGTGATTCTGCCAATCCATGAGCATGGTATGTTTTTCTATTGCTTTGTGTCTGCTGTGATTTCTTTCCTCAGTGCTTCATAGTTCTTCATATACAGATCTTTCACCTCCTTGGTTGAGTGTATATTCCTAGGTATTTTATTTTCTTTGTAGCTATTGTAAATAGTGTTGAGTCTTTGATTTGATTCTCAGCTTGACTGTTACTGATATATAGAGAAGTTATTGATTTATGTGCATTGATTTCTTTTATCCTTCGACTCTGATGAATTTATTTATCATTTCCAGGAGTCTCTTGATGGGGTCTTTGGGGCTTTCTAGCTACAAGATTGTTAGCAAAGAGCAACAATTTGATCTCCTCTTTCCCATTTTTCCTATTTTTCTCTCACCTAATTGCTCTGGCTAGGACTTCCAGCACTGTCTGAATAGAAGTGGTAATAGTTGAATGCCTCATCTTGTTCCAGTTTGTAGTGGGACAAACTTATCCCCATTCAGTATGATGATGACTGTGGGCTTGTCATATATGGTTTTTATAATTTTGAGGTATGCTCCTTTTATGCCTACTTTGTTGAACATTGAAAGGGTGCTGGATTATGTTGAATGCTTTTTCTGTATCTATTGAGATGATTGCATGGTCTTTGGTTTTGTTTCTGTGGTGAATCACATTTATTGATTTTTGTATATTGGACCATCCTTGCATCCCTGGGATAAAGCCCACTTGGTCATGGTGGGTTATCTTTTTGATGTGATGCTGAATTTGGTTTGGTGATATTTCATTGAGGATTTCTGTATTATTTATAATGATTATTATTCTAAAATTCTCTTTTTTCTTGTTGTGTCCTGTTTTGGCTTTAGTATCAAGGTGATATTGGCTTCATAAAATGAGTTGGGGGAGAATTTCCTCATCTATGTTATGGAATAATTTCTTTAGAATGAGTACCAGCTCTTATTTATAGGTCTGGTAGAAATTGGCTATGACTCCAACTGGTCCAGGGTTTTGTTGTTGTTGTTGTTGTTATTGGAAGATTATTTATTACTGCTTAGGTTTTGTTGTTCATTATTGGTCTGTTTAGGAATCCTATTTCTTTCTAATTGAGTCTTAGGAGGTTGTGTGTTTCCAGAATTTGTCCATTTTCTCTACTTTTTCTAGTTTATTTACATAGAGATTTTCATAGTATAATACTTATACTCTGTAGGTGGGACTGCACCATATTATATTACAGATTTTATGGAAAATGGCATGGAGATTCCTCAAAAAACTAAAAGTTGACCTGCCATTCCATCCAGCTATCCCACTATTTGGTATTTACCAAAGGAAAAGTAGTCTTTCTATCAAAAAGACACATATACTCAAATGTTTATTGCAACACAATCGCAAAGATGTGAAATCATCCCAAGTGTTCATAAATTCATAAGTAGATGAATAAAATGTAGTACATGTATATGTATACTACAGAGTACTTCTCAACCATAAAAAGGATGAATTAATGACTTTTGCAACAATGTGGATGGAACTGAAGACAATTAATTCTCCTAAGTGAAATATCTCAAGATTGGAAAAACAAACACCATATGTTCTCATTATTAAATTGGAACTAATCAATGAGCACACATGTGCACAGAGGGAAGTTAAACTCAGAGGAAATCGAGAGGGTGGAGTGGAGGGACAGAAACTTACCTAATGGATACAATGAACACTATTTGGGTGATGGACACACCGATAGCTGACTCAAGCATTACAAAAGCAATCCGTGTGACGAAAACATGTGCATTCCCTTAAAATTTTGAAATAATAAATAAATGTGGTATATTACTCTATTTATTATGATCTTTGCAAAAATTTTTAGCAATGTTTTGTAGTTTTCTATGTGGTACTCTTGTGCATCTTTCACTGGAATAATTTCTAGGTATCTGACAGCTTTTGAAAATCCTACTATGAATGTTGTATTTGCTAACTGCTATCTTATGTATTGCCAGCTTATACAAAGGCAATTGATTTTTTTGGAGGGGTACCAGCCCCCCAACCAAAGCAAGTGACATGGCCTCAGGTGCTCCCTGAGGAACATTACCCTAAGATGGAAAAACATCTTTATCTGTGGACATGCCTGGGCTAGAACATTCAGTTAGATGTTCACAGAAGGAAATAACCAGAGGGCTTTGCAGGGTGAAGCTGGGGGTTGGGCACTTGCGGAGGCTATGGAAAGAAGTACTCTGTCCTTTTCTCTTTTTAGAATTTGGCCATTCTTTAAATTTTGAGGAACTATTCAGACAGAACAGACAGCCAGACACTGTTGTGGTTAAGCCTGCAGCAAAATGTTGAGAAAGTGTGTTCAATTTAGATTAACTATATATGTATCCAGCAGCATCCATGCCGAACAAAGAATTTTCATAGTAGCTTCTGCTGTTTCATCACTATTCATTCATTTTTCTATTTCTATACTTTTATTTGATCAGTATGTATAAAAACACCCAATAAATGTAGGTTGCCAAGGAGTGCCTGTGCGAGCACTCAGCCTCTTTCATCAATCTTTTTGTGTGCAGTACTTCCGTTGGTCCCAGATCAGTCAAGTTCCGTGGTCGACTACATTTTTTTACATAGACCTTACCTCCAGTGACATCACTAAAGACACTAATTCTAATGGTTTATCTTAGACTCATCTGGATTTTCTAAGTGAACAATCAGATAGACTATGAATTACTTTTATTTCTGCCAATCAATCCTTCTATTTTATTTCCTTGCTTTGAATTTAGCTACATATTTTGCTATAAATAAGACTTTACCTTAATCTCAAAAGTTACATTTTTCTAATCAAAGATGCTCAGATAGTTGAGGATGTTCAAAAATGAAAAAAGATCAGACCAAAACACACAAGCAAAAACCAACAACTGAAACTCAGAAACTTGAAAATGATGAAGCAGGGGTTAGAATAATATTTAAAATATATAAAAGAATATCCTAAGAAAGAGAACATATTTAATCAATGAAATAAAACAGGATGCTTTAGAAAAGTTAATAGATGGGTTGGAAGACACAGTTATGGAAATATCTTGAAACAAATTAAAAAATGTTAAAGAGTAAAAAAATAGGCAGATGATATAGGTTCAACACTTGAATAAAAGAAATTCTATCAACACTTGAATAAAAGAAATTCCAAAAAGAGAAAACAGAGATTAAGGAATAAAGGAAATTGTCAAAGAAAGGAAACACTAAAGACTTGAGGAATTTCCAGAACAAAAAAGAAATAACACAAATAATTAAAAAGTCATAAAACAATGCTTATCACAGGGAAATTAGAAACCTCCAAAAATAAAAAGAAAATCTTCCAGAGGAAGAGTATTCTGAATTGACCATCCGATCACCTTTCCATTAGCAACACTGAAAGGTAAAGAGAATGAAACAGTGCTTTAAATATTCTGAAAGAAAAATTAATTTCAACCTAGAATTCTGTTTTTCTGGATGTAGCTGAACTATAAATGAAGTAAGAACAAATAGACATTTTCTGGCATGGAAAAGTCACAAAATTTTATTTCCCAAGTACCTTTTCACACAAAGCACCCAGGAGATGGGTTCACCAAAATGAGTCCAGAACGAGGCCAGAACACAGAAGAGTCAACAGAAGGGAAGCAAAGGCGAGCCTTGAAGGACTATGCCCCACACTGAGCCAGAAACTAACCCAGAAGAAAAGGAGAAAGGTTGCAAAAGGTCTTTCTCCAGAGACAAAATAAATAGTACTAATAGAACAGAATTTCTGAGTTTGGGGCAGCACCTGCGGCTCAAAGGAGTAGGGCATTGGCCCCATACACTGGAGGTGGTGGGTTTAAACCCAGCCCTGGCCAAAAACAGCAAATAATAATAATAATAATAATCTGGGTATGAGCAAATGGAAAAAAAAAGTTTTATAATCCTATGAGACACCTATTAATTCCAGAAAGAACAAAACGTTGCACAGGAAAGAAACTGTAATCATAATACACTAATTTTTAGCTAGCCAGAGAATAAAAGTCATAAGTTAAACAATGGGTATTATTTTAACAACAAAATGTATATACACTATAGTAGAACTAAGCAAGGAAGGAAAGAAAAGTAACTCATGAGGGTCTTCCTCCATAATAGCCAGTTAATAGAGAATGAATAAGAACAATGAATAAAGATGTAGTAGAACATCACTGCCCCTTGAAACTGCAGCCCCCAACTCCAGTACTGGTCCATGACCTGTTATGAGCCAGGCTGCAGAGCTCCGCCTCCACACTCGTGGAAAAATTGTCTTCCATGAAACTTAGGAACCTGGCCATTGGAAAGCAGCTTCATCTGTATTTACAACCACACTCAACACTCACATCACCACCTGATCTGAGCTCTGCCCACACATTTCCCTGGCCCCTAATCCAGGGAAAAATTGCCTTCCTTGAAACTGGTCCTGAGTGCCAAAAAGGTTGGAGACCACTGCTTTAAAACAATGATGATAAATACCAGAAACAGCTATTGACAGTCCCTAAGAGGGACTCAGGGGTGCATAGAATGGAACAGGAACATGTTATTTTCACTCTGAGCTCTGTAGTATTATTTGAAATTTTAAACTATGTATATGTATTAATTAGATAACAATAAAGATACATACCTTCCAAATAAGGCAGGGTAAAGATAGGGACCTGAGGCAAAAGGGAATGATTTGAAATGACTTCCTTCCTTCCTTCCTTCCTTCCTTCCTTCCTTCCTTCTCCTTCCTTCCTTCCTTCCTTCCTTCCTTCCTTCCTTTCTTTCTTTCTTTCTTTCTTTTTTCTCTAAATTTGGTATCTTAGGCTCTAGACTAGATCTTGAAGTTAAGGATAACTGAGTTATAATGACACATATCACAGGCTGATATTGTAAACCATTTCTAATAATAGCTTAGTAATTCATAATAAAGCTAAAGAGTGCTTTACAAAAAAGTACATCTTAGATTGAGCACAATTTTGTTTAAAAAAGGGATATAGGATGTTCATGTGTATGTATTTTCCATGTGTGTATACACATACCGAAAGATAATATACTTTGCCTACAACATATACATGTTAAGCCTAAGAAGTCTCATTAAAGAAAGATTTTTAAATATTGTTGAATAATTCACCAATCACCCTTTTTCAGTATCTAAAAAAATATTCAGCCACAAAATATTCAGTTGCATTTAAAATAAAAAGATGTAAAAGCACCTATGGGACAACACTATTTTTAAAAGTGTTTATAAAACGTGGAAAAGCTATAGGCAAAAAGTGAAAATTTACATTCATTTACAACTTCAAGTTTCAAACATTTGTAATCAAACACAAAACACCGAGAAGTAATTTAAACTATAACCTTTAATAATATAAAGATCAATTATACTTTTATTTTAAATGTTATTCATGACACTCTTCTTCATTAAAATAAATTTAATTGCAAAACAACTCAGCTTATAAGAACAGTATCATATTTTTAAGTGCATGTGATCTACAGTACAAAGATAGTAATTATAGTACTCAAATCTTAGTAGTATATATTTTTAATTATACATACGCAAAATAAAATAAGCCCATACCCTAAAAACTTTAAAGAAGTATTTGTCATTCTGTCAAATACAAGGCTCATAGAAACTTATAATAACACTTAGTCAGTCCATGTGCCATGAACTAAACAATAAATTAATCCTTTAAAAATTTCTATGAGCCATTAAAATTCTTTTGAGTTGGATAGGCCAAAGACTAGAAAGAAATATTTAAAGGCTAAATAGAATGCAGCAGCAATAAAATTAAATAAGGAGTTTGGGAAGAAATCAAATAGTTAGATATTAACAACACAGCAAATTTACCAGCAGAATCAAATCTGTGTAAATATCTTTAAAATACTCATATTGTATTTACTAAAATGTTACTGTATCTAATTAATTCAGATATGGAAGAAGTATGGTTTGGGAAACAGTTTCTCCTCTCTTCTTACACAAAGACTTCAAAGCAAATCCAAATAGATACTGTAACAAAGTGCTTTTGAAAATGTATTCATTCTGAAATGCCCATGATAAGCAAGGCTCTCTTGCAGCATGGTAATGGGAAATGGTATGGTAATATGAAATATAAAAAAGAGAACTGGGTGATTTTCACTTCAACACCTTAAGCAAAAAAACCAGCATGGTGAGCTTATTACTTATGTATCTATTATAACTAGGAATTGGTCCCTGCAAATTATTCATTCTTACAATGTTTGTTTGTGAACTGATTCCTTTTGATAAGCACTATACTAAGGGCTAACCAGACATTGATGAATAAGCAAAAAAGTTTCTCTGCAAAGAAATAAACCTTGGTCAGGAAAGTACTCTTTATATCCTTACAAATTTAATTAAATATGGCTTTTGAAAATGATGAAAATTTTTCTTAAAGGTAACTCGCTAAGTGAGTGTTTATGTATATATATAGTAAGTAAAAATTTCAGAGGACTTTACTCAGAAATGCAAAATTAATTATTAACTATTTCATTGATGTGGTCCTCATCTCATGAACTGTACTTCCTGTGTGTTTTTCCTAACGTATATTCTTACATGAGCCCTTTTTTTTGAAATAAGGAAAGAAACATTATGTATTCTTGCAAGCACAGTCAATAAAATGCAGAACAAGTTCCAATTTTTTAATCTGAACAAAGACAATTTGAACCAAATATGTGAAATATATCCATCAATGAGTCAGTAAATCTGGGGAAAAGCAACTGTGACTGAACATGAGGCCATTGTATTCAGTCTTCATCGTCTCGTTGAAAAGATACTACCTCAATTTCTTTGATTATCTTTTCTGCTAATGTTCTATTATTTGCAGCAACTACTCTTCGTGACATCAAATCAAATGGTCCACCTAAGTGCAAATCAAGTATGGAAAATAGTTATATCTGGCACAAAAATAATTCAATACAAAACAAGTATAACAATTATACTATGGTAAATCATAACATTTTAATAATTTTAATTTTCTTTTAAAAATCTACTCTGTCACTTAGCTACAATGTTTAAGCTTTGTCATTATATAACTGAATTTCTAAGTATCTTTTTTAAGGAAATATCAGTTTCTGGTTTGATATCAGTTTCTTAATACCTCCATACTGTTTGAGAATCTATGCAGAGTAAATCTGACACCAAGGCATTTTCCTACCACTATCCTTCTTGTTTCCTTATTACTTTTTGCCTTTCTCCTAAATCACTATTGAATTTTGTGAGCCTACGTTCATGATTCCCTTTAAAATTTTCACCATCAGCTCAGAGTATGTCTTTAACCTCTCTAGGTCCAGGAAAGAAGGTGGTGATAAAAACCCATGACCTATCACCATGGTCATCATTCAAAACCCTTTGATAGAAGCCTCAGGCTCAGGAACTCTGTAGCCCTTTCTGCGATCTCTCAGGAACCCTTGTTGCTCACCTCTGAGAAGGCTGGGCCGTTTATCCTCACCAGTCCCACATTACCATGAGCTCTTATTCTCACCTCTATCTTCTAATGTTTGTTTTGATTTTGCACAAAATTATATATCTTTTTTTCACCTTAAAAGCTAAGGCTTTTATAACAAATAGGAAAGATTTTTTGAAAATCCAACATATGGAGGGAAAGTCCAACAGATGTGGAGAGAAACATGCTTTGCTGTCCCATAATTTTACCTGCAACATCCAGTAACACTCCACCAGCTTCAGTAACGATAATGGCAGCTCCTGCGATATCCCAGCAGTGGATTCCCATTTCAAAGTATGCGTCCGCTCCTCCAGTTGCCACAAGGCACATATTAAGAGCTGCTGTTCCAACACCACGAATCCTACCAAACACCATGTAAGAAAAATAAAATTGGGTTTTAAAAAAAAATTTTTCCCTGCAAGATAGCTTACTAGAAGCATTTCAAACATATCTCATCTACTTAGAAGAACCAAAATAGTGTGTAGACGATCACAGTTTGAATACATTATCCAGGAGGAAACATGAGAGTTCAACAGAAAAGTGAAAGGAAACTCCAAAGTCTGGGAAGGAGGAGGGAAGCAGGCAGCCTGTATGGCTAAGAGCTGGCTGACGATAGGAGTGACTCCCCAGTACGGGACAGGGGGAGCATCTTTCTGCAGTCCTCTTCCCACTGGGGAATCATATAATCCAGCCACACGAGAGCATCTTGACCCTGCCAACCCCTTATTCTCACAGAGCAGCTAGAAGACTGTGAGAAGGAGCTGCTTTAGAACGTGTCCTAAGCCCTTCCTCAGACGTAAGTGGCTGATCACGTTCCTAAGATCACGTTCCTCATCCTACTTGTCAGCAAACTGTATGGTCCTATACCCAGTGGTCTTAGGTGTTAGGGAGACTGAGGCTGCAGCTTGAAGAATGAGGACTAGAGCAGGCGACTCCTGCAACCAAAACTGAGAGGCAAACAGGAGGGAGGCTCCGGCCATTGGTGATGAAACTAGGCACTGCCCCCCACTCCTGGGACCTGAGCAGGATGAGATGCTGTGGTTTCTCGGTCCTTGGGGTTTCACAAGCCAATCTACCACTGGTGAGACATGAGCGCTTCTCCCAGGGATCAGAGTTTGCAAACACTGCCAACACAAGAGCACAAGAACTAGACGACCATCTCACTACCACTACTACTGCCATTGTCCATCCCGCCCTGGTTTCCCAGGAGCTTGATAGTCTGCACACCTTCCCGGTACACCAGGACCTCAAATGGCATCCAAGAAAGACACCTAGAGCCCCAAGGTTCAGCCTGCTTAGAATTGTCAGCACAGGTGCCAACACAATGTGCCTCAAGTTATAAGGATAGATACATTTAGCCCACCACCTCTCCCCCTGAAACCTGAAGATGGCTCCCTGACCTCCCAGTCCACAGTACAGCTTTACCACAGCCAGCTATATCCTAACACACTGAGGAATCCACAGAAGCCACTAATGCTATTATACCCCAAGAAACATGCAGAGTCGTTACTACTACACAACCCAATAGCAAAAGTAGAAGGACTGACCCAACCAACATAGTCACACTTTCAAGAAAAAATTCCCAACCAATGACAATAAATTCAAAAATAAAATGAAACAACTCTTACATCACATGCACAAAATACAATGTAAAAACACAGAAGTGCAAGAAAGCTAGGTAATGTGTCTCCCAAAAGGAACACAGTGATTCTCTAGCAATAGATCCTAATGAAAAGAAATCCTTTAATGAAAAGAAATCCTTAAACTAAAACGGAGAAAAGTATTGGTTTTTTTTTTTTTTTGCCAGGCATGGTGGCTTATGCCTGTAATCCTAGCACTCTGGGAGGCCAAGGTAGGATTGCTTGAGCTTAGGACTTTGAGAACAGCCTGAGCAAGAACAAGACTCTGTCTCTAAAAATAGCCAGGCATTGTGATGCACACCTGTTGTCCCAGCTCCTTGGGAGGCAGAGGCAAGAGGATTGCTTGAGCCCAAGAGTTTGAGGCTGCTGTGAGCTATGTATGACACCATGGCACTCTACCAGGGGTGACAAAGTGAGACTCTGGCTCAAAATAAATAAAATAAACAAAAATATTGATTTTTAAAACAAGGTCAATGAGATGCAAATGAAATTAAAAATCAGAAAATAATTTCAGGATACAAATGAGAAATATACCAAAGTGATATTTTTTTGTTGCAGTTGTCATTGTTGCTTTAGCTGGCCAGGGTCAGATTTGAATCTGCCAGCTTCTGTGTATGTGGCCGGCGCCCTACCTAGTGAGCTATAGGTGCAGCCAAACCTCTATCTTTCCTTGAAAGTTTAAGGATAAATGTAGGAATAGATATTTGCTGTTAATTTCTTTACTTATGACACTGTAGGATTCTGGGGTTTAGAGCATGAATGACAGTGGCAGCTGATTTTGAAACTAACTATTATACCTATTGGGGAAAAATAAATCAACAAGGAAGACAAATAAAACATATAGAACCCATTCCTTCAGCACTTCTAGGAATCAGAAAACATGAACTCTCAAATACTGTATAAGGAGTAAGAAAGGTGGATAAACAAATGAATTCTAACAAAGCCCTGCAAGACTGCCAACATAGAGAGTGAGAGTGAAGAGGCAGAAAAGACTTTATGACAAAGAAAAGAGAGGGCCCCCACAGAACCCAGAACCCAACCTCAGAAATAAACATTGACCCAGACAAAGAAATTCTAGGTATATTTTTACAAAACTATTAGCCAAAGGTTAAGAAAAGAAAAAAGAGCTCCAAGTAAAAGATGAAATAATGTAAAGGTCATGGTAATTAGCAGCATCAGATTTCTCAAGAGCAATCAATATACAGAGAAAGGCAACATAAAACAGTATTTTATGCTTTCGCTCATTAAGGATATTATATCCAGCAAAGATGTAAGGATATTATATCCTTCACATCTCAAGGCCACTGAAAAACAGAATGAGATATTCCCAAACTCAGTGAATACTTGGACATGTGCCCTCCCCAAGAAATCTGCTGGAACAGGACGAGCTTCCTCCAGTGAAAAGGTGACTGGAACTCTGTGTAGAAGGGCTGTGAGCATCTTCTGAAGTCAAATGAAGAACTGACATGAACAGTAGGATCATGGGTGGATGAATATGTAGAAATAATACGTTCTGAGTAAGTAGAAAGAAAAGAATGGGATAAAAAGAGATAAAAGGGGGAAAGGAAATGAAAGTAATTGCTATTATAGGCAAGAGGAAGAAGCCAGAAAATTCTGGAACCTTCCCAGATAGCAAATGACTAAGTGCAAAAAGAGCAATGAAAGCATTATAAAAGCTTTAATACTAAAGAAAGCTGCTAGAATAAAATTTAATGCTTCATAAGTACAAAAAGAAATTGCTTTTCAAAAGCCAAGAGGGCATATCAAATACATAAAATAACTATAATATACGTGAAAGTAAATAATTCAAAGTTCAACCTGTTGGAACTTTAAATTATTTTGGCCCTTAAAGGAATGTGCATATGGGGCCTGAGTCACATAGAAGGCAGCTATAACTTAGGAAGCTGTAATATTTGTTTATCTGATTATAAACAGATAACTATAAATATATCATGTTGTGAAATACTCTAATAGGCTAAAGGGCACCAGAGAAAACTTCCTTCCTCTTCACTGTTGATTTTCATTGTAAATTAACTACCCTCATCCCTCTCTCACACCAAGACTTCATGACTATCACATTGTCTAGGGTGGAATGTTATATACAATCTTTTAAATTAGAAAAGAAATGAAAATAAGCTGAAAGGAAAACAACAGTAATTAAATCGCTATAATTTTTAAACCAGTATTGCATAACAAATGTTATAATAGTACCTACTTTGTTTTCTGCCTATATAAGCGAGACATTAACATTTAGTTTCAGAGTATTGACTCCCTTTTCTCCAGAGTCTATGTTTTCCAGATGGTTATGTCTAATTTTTTCCTTGAATAAACTTTAAAATTAGATTTGAATTCTGTTGATTATTTCAGATTGACATATAACAATTATAATGTAAGATGATACAGAACTGAGATCAAACAAAACAGCCACATCAATAAATCTATAGGCCTAACTTGTCCATTTAAAAAAAAGAGATTTGATTTAAATTTCTCTGATGATTGAGGATGGTGATCTTAGA
>CAUYON010168289.1:0-15999 GCA_963573935.1 Arctocebus calabarensis
GCTACTAGGGAGGCTGAGGCAAGAGAATCGCTTAAGCCCAAGAGCTGGAGGTTGCTGTGAGCAGTGTGACGCCACGGCACTCTACCCAGGGCGATAAAGTGAGACTCTGTCTCTACAAAAAAAAAAAAAAAAAAAAGAAAAGTTATTATGTATTCCCTGGAATCTAAAACAACATATGCATGATGCTCAGAGCCACATGCATACCCAAGAAAAATCTTAGAAGCCCCTAAACTACTGCCTCTGACTTAAACCTGAGGCTCTGTGAAATCCAGAATTGAAGACTAAGGCTGAGTGTTAAAAGTAAACCACAGAACACCTAGACACTTGGGGAAACTAAAAGACGTTTTGGATCCACGCGTTTAAGAAAATCTCTGCCTGTCTCAGCGTCTGTGGCTCAATGGGCTGAGGCGCCAGCCACGTACACCTGAGCTGGCGGGTTCGAATCCAGCCTGGGCTCGCCAAACAATGATGGCTGCAACCAAAAAATGGCCGGGCATCGTGGCAGGTGCCTGTAGTTCCAGCTACTTGGGAGGCAGAGGCAGGAGAATTGTTTGAGCCTAGGGTTGGAGGTTGCTGTGAGCTGTGATGCCACAGCACTCTACCCAGGGTGACAACTTGAGGCTCTGTCTCAAAAAAAAAAAATCTCTCTTGTTCACTAGCTGACCAATAAACTGAACAAGCAGTGACTTCTGAGGCCACACGCAACAAAGAATATAAATTTTTAAAAATTTGTTCAGGAAGGGCGGCTCTTGTGGCTCAAAGAAGTAGCAGGCCGGCCTCATATACAGGAAGTGGCAGGTTCAAACACGGCCATGGCCAAAAACTGCAAAAAAAAAAATTTTGTTCAGGAAAATAACTGAACAAGAAACAGCTGCAACAAAAACAAACAAACAGCAAAAGACCCGAAAATCTGGTATGGTGAAAAATTTAATTTTTAGAGATGTCACATATTATTTTAAATGGCCAGTTAACAAAAAAAATTATAACACATGTAGAAAGAAGAATGATGCATACTCAGGAAAAACAGCAGCCAATATGCACTGTTCCTGAGAAAGCCTAAACATCGGATTTACTACACAAAGATGTTAATTAAGCTATATTTTATATTTAAAAAACTAAAAGAAACTATCCAAAGTAAAGGAAGGTTTGAGACCTATGTTTCACCAAATAACATCAACACAGTGAAAGAAATTAGAGAAAAGAACCAAATAAATAAACTAGAGTAATAATAACTAGAAAGAATCCATTAACTTGAAGACGAATCAACTGAGACTATCCAGTCTGAGAAACATAAAGAAAGAGACTGTGGGACATGGCACAGTGTCAACACATGCATAACTTGGGGGCGGGACCCAAGTGGAAGAGGGACTTTATCTAACAAATGCCGTCAGCGTAACCTAATTCTTTGTATCCTCAATGAATCCCAAACAATTAAAAAAAAAAATACGTGCATATTTACAGTAGGAGAGAAAGGGAAAAAAACAGTACATAATAAATGATTTGGCGGGCCTTTCCCCTGGTTCCTGGGAGGGAGCCTCTAAATCCAGTGACAGCAGTGTCTTTGTTATTCCTCGCGAGTCCCTGAGAGCACACCTAGTAATTTGTACTACAATGTGACACACCAGAACGACCAACCACGTGATTAGAGGGTTGGGGTGCTGGGCAGTATAATATCAATCTGTTGTTAGCCTGCTCTCCTCAAGGCTATTTATATGAAATGTCCCAAAAAGGCAAATTCACAGAGACAGAAAGTAGGTTCATGGTTACCAGTTATTGGGGGTAGGGTAAAGTGGCCAAAATAGGGAGTAACCTTTACTGGATATGGGGGTTCTCCCAGGAGTAATGATAATGTTCCGAAATTAGAGGTGGTAGTCTATAAGTCTTTGTATAAGGTAAAAACCACTAAATCATATACTTTAAAGGCCAAGTTTTATAGTGTATTAATTAAAGCTCAACATATATAAATGAAAGTCTTTCAGAGAAAAAATTCTTTACAAATAGAATAAATGTTTCTTTTCTTTTTATGGGGTGGGGGAGACAGAGTCTTATTATGTCACCCTCGGTGGAGTGCCATGGCGGCACAGCTCACAGGAACCTCTAACTCTTGAGCTTAAACAATTCTCTTGCCTCAGCCTCCTGCTGGGACCACAGTTGCCCTCCACATCGCCTGGCTATTTTTTTGTTGTAGTTGTCATTGTTGTTTACCTGGCCCAGGACAGGTTAGAATAAATGTTTTTTAAAACTGCTTATAATTTTAAAATAAACATCTAATCCTGAAAACAATAAAGTTTAGCTATTTCAATTGCAATATTGAGACTTTTTTTTTTTAGAGACAGAGTTTCACTTTTTTGCCCTCAGTAGAGTGCTGTGCTGTCACAGCTCACAGCAACCTCCAGTTCCTGGGCTTAGGCAATTCTCTTGCCTCAATCTCCCGAGAAACTGGAGCTAGGTACCCACCACAATGCTTGGCCATTTTTTGTTGTAGTTTGGCCGGGGTCAGATTCAAACCCGCCACCCTCGATATATGAGGCCGGAGCCCTACTCACTGAGCCACAGGCACCACCCTGCAATATTGAGATATTTTATAAGTATTTTCATTATAGCAAGACTTGCTAGGAGTCAGCAAACAAATTACTAGCAGCAGATAGAAAACAGTGATGCTTAAAGAATTGTATTGCCTACTACAGAGGCTACAAAAATACAGCACACCGTTCTCTTTCAAAATCAGCCTTGAAATGCTACTCACCAAGTACACTGCTCTTTGGAAGAAGGTTGTGGTCTCCAGGATTTTGTGCATTGTGATAGTTTCCAACTCATCAGGATCGAGCTGATCCTTTTCAAAGGGCATCCCATTGAACAGAAGGACAGGCAAGGGACCCACTCCAGTCTGCTCATAGTAGCCTCGCGCTTCCTAAAACACAATAGACCACACAAACCATGTATTTTTGACCTTCATATGACAAATGGAATGAAGAACATTTTCCTGACATGCCTGTTCTTTTTCTTTCTTACATGCCTGTTCTAATGAGAAAAAAGAAATCAATAGAAATAGGATGAAGAAGAAATAACTAATTTTTTTTTCTTTTTTTCAATGGAAGCCAGGTGAGGTGGCCTGTATCCTGGTTACTCTGGGGGCTGAGATGGGAGGATCACTTAATTTCTGGAGTTCACGGCTCAGTGTACTACGATTGTGCCTGTGAACAGCTACTGCATTCAAGCCTGGGCAACACAGTATGACCGTGACTCAAAAAAAAAAGTGACAAAGTGGTATCATGATAGATTATAATAGGTCTTATTGGCTTGGAAAAAGATAAATGCACACCTATCGGAGTACATTCTCTTCAGTTTAAAATATCTATTTTACTTGTTTTGCCTACTTTTAGAAATAATTACTTCTTGCAAGTATCAGACACAGAAGATACCATAGCCTCAGGTTTGTAACAAAAAGCACAGATACTTATAAGAGCAATGATATTTATGAAAAGTAGCCATTTTTCCTAAAAATAACCATTTCAAAATAATCCAGCCTTTTAAGCTTTATTGTGTGGGGGTGAAACTCCTGTAGCTTAATAATCTCAGCTAGGCACAGTGACTCAAGCCTATGATCCTAGCACTTTGGAAGGCCACGGCAGGAGGGCTGCTTGAGGCCAGGAGTTCTAGACCAGCCTTGGCAACATTGCGAGACTCTATCTTTACAGATAAATTAAAAATTAGCTGGGTTGGTTTGGTGCTCTTGGCGTCCCAGCTCCTTGGGAGGCTGAGGCAAGGGGATCACTTGAGCCCAGGAGTATGAAGCTGCAGTGAGCTATGATCGCGCCACTGCTCTCAGCCTGGGAGAAAGAGCCAGAGAAACCTAGTCTCAAAAAAAAACAAAAACAAAAACAAAAATCTTACTAGTCGTTAGATTCTTAGGACTTCCACAAAAATCTTATTAGTCACTAGATTCCTAGGACTTCCAGGATCCTTTCAACATCCTTGCCTTGGGAGTACTTCTACTCAAACAGCGAGGAAATTAAATGGCTTAAATATAAATAACATGACCTGCTTGTATAAGGAAGGGTCTCTAATCAATACAGATAAGGAAAATGCCCATGTCGAGGAAACTATTATGGAGTGCCCGTCAATGATACTCCTTAAGCTATTCTCCCATTCAGTTCTTCAGCAGAATCAAGATTTCAACACATGTAAACACATAAAAATACCCTTTCCTCAATTTATCCACTCTATTTAACATTTTTTAAGTGAACAGCACACACTTATTAAGATATTGCTCTCTCTCTTTCTCCCTCTCCCCCTCTCATTCTTTCTCTCTTTTCTCTCCTCCTTAGTGCAGCTCTGCAGCATCCCCCACCAATAAAGACCTTTCATACAAAAAAAAAAAAAAAAAAAACATGTTTACAATGAGTAATTTTTCTTGTTTGGCTTTTTAGAAAGATAGGTCAAACAACAACTTGAACTGCATGACATTTTCCATGGGCAAACATGTCTGTCATCTTAATACGGTGAAACTGTACTTAGAGGACCACGTGGAGGTGGCGACTATAATTTGCCTTCTAGGAACACTCTGTCCTTCCTATCACTACTGCTCAACTGTTCCTCTAGGCTATCAGATCTTACATGGAGATTATAAAAACACATTTTTCAAACAAACTCTAATGAAAATCTGTCCATTAAAAATGTTACTGGTTTATAATTTTTCTGGTTATCTTTTTCATTTTTCCAAAAGAAGCACCAGTAGCAGCACTCTATTCAACATTTTTCAAGCAAATACTTTTACGATAGCAATCATCCACAATACATGTGCAAGGATACTTGTACTTTTTCTTCAATAGAATAAAAGAAAATTAAACATTTCCCAAATGTGAAATATGAAAAAAATTCTATAGATTCTCAAATTTTTAGTATTCCTAAAGTGGCCCTCCTTTTATTTCACTTATTCTTTTTCTACAGAGTACCACTCTTGTTGCTTATGCCTATGGAAGGGAAAAAGAAAATCACTGAGCACCCATATCAATATTAGTTTACTTAAAATTCTACACAAGGTAAGTGACTAAACAGAAGGCTCCAATACAATAATGGAATCATTCGCAGGCTACACGGAGATCTCATTAATTCCAGGCCTGACTTGGTACCACTTAAAACAGACTCAACACAAAGCACAGAATCAAAAACAGGAAAGACAGGAAGGGAAGCAGGCTGGCACCCTAGCAGGCCTCCGCAGCTCCTGATATGAATTTACCTTTCTGGCAGCACAGAGCCAGAACGTTAATTAGCCTTATACTGAATATCAGTTTACACATATAATAAACCTTTGTCCCTCTACAAACTTGAATTCACAGAGTCGGCAAGTGTTATTGCCTCCAGGAAGCCTTCCGCAATTGCCTTGTTACAAGTAGGCAGAGCTCCCCACCACTGCGCCTACAGCCTCGCCACCATCAACACCAGACTGCTCTGCTTTGTCTGTCTCCACCAAGAAGCCAGGTGAACTCTCCAACTGTAGGCAACACATTTGTTCAACCTTCTAGTATCAAAGCTGGCACAGTTATCCACTACTTTCATAAGTACTTTAAAACTTTATTTCTTATTCCAAACTAGTTCAGAAGTTTCTCTAGTTGTTAAATTGTGTTTTTGTCTTGCTAAGCATATTTTGGTTAGTCCCTCTAAAACCTGGGTCAACATATAGTAGGAAATCTCTTAAACAATCTCTATTAACTTATTTACCCGATTAATATTTACCAGCTTATTAAAGTACGCTGAGCGCTTACACTGATGAGCTCTCTGGAATGCCCACATACTTTTGCTCTCCTCAGTTAAACTATATGCTTACCAAGGATCAGCTGTGTTTGTTATCAAACCAACTACTTTTGTTAGTGAAATAATATAATTTAATATTAAAATCAGAAAAATGTGTATAAAAAGAAAAAGTTGTTCTTTCCACAAAGACAAATTGAATGACTGGAAAACCTTACATAGTGAGGGGTTAAAACCAATTGATGCTGAATTGAATATGGGTCAAACAACTATAAAGGACTTGGGAGAGAAATGATTAAAAATCTAGAAGGATTCTGTATTCAGATGAAAGAGAACTTATAAATGATTCAGAGTGTGGTTTATAAAGGAATGACAGCTTAGGTCTCCAAACAGAGGAACCAAAAGCCTTATCCTTCATTTGAAAGAAAGAAAAAAGGTAAATACACTTTTATGTCTTTTAAATCAAAATGTTTCAGAAATATACTTTCATTCCTTGCCTTGACATACATTTTTTAAAAAACCAACCAACTTCCTCCTACTGGCATAGTTAAAGGACCTTTGCTGTATTTTATATCTCACAAAAGATACTATCTTTAATCAAAAATTTCAAATTTTCTCTCATTATATCCTTATTACTATACATTGCCACTCATTACATTTCTTTGTTTCCATCCACAGCCTAAATACCTAAATAAAGCCAATATAATATATATTCAGCTACACATCATATCCTGAGGATTTGTCCTTCTAATAGATTGAACCCAGAAGAAACTTCATACAAGTACAACCACTGCATTGTGAAAAAGAAATTACTTTCAATTCAATAATATGCAAGTTAAAAATTGGTAATATCTTCATAAAACCGAAATAAAAACATTTTCAAACACTGAAAAATGATCTGGTTTCTACATTATTAAATGCTAAGTACTGAAACTCTTTACCCATCACCATTATTAACTAAAGCCCCAAAGAAGTAAAGGAAAAGACAGTACAGTGTTGCCAATAAATGAAAAGTGCCGAAGAATTATTTACCTTCCGATTTTGATCATAAGCAGAATCAATCCCCAAAATGCTATTCACTTCTACATATGGATATTTCTTTTCCAGGACACTGACCACATGTTCAACTTTCACTTTTTCTCCAGTTCTCACCTTGTTATAGATCTGAAAAGAAACACCATGTAACCAACTACACATTTAAGTTCAAATTTCAAGGTGGTCGTCACAAAACATTTCTGACTGTAGAGGAAACTACAGGTGTTTTTCTTAAAAGGGCATATTGCACTACTGGAACACAAAAAAAGTGCTGGCATGTCAGCAATCCTCTCTTTTCTATGTATCTTATTAAGATGACTTCTTAGGTTAGAAACTAAATATTCTTTAAAAGACTCAGGAGCAGAGCCATGTTAAGTTCAAATACAAAAATGTGTTAAGACTAATCTGAATACTTATAAGTAACCTTTGAAATAAAACTTATGCCCATGATGTTTAGGAGGAAAAAGATTGCAAACCATGTGTAAAGTAATCCGCTTTTTTAAAAACCAGACCAATAACAACAAAACTGTACAGTTAAACATCTCGAAGGACACATGGCAACCTTTTAATGGTGCCTACTTTGAAGGAGGATTGGGGAAAAGAAAGGGTGACACAGAAATTTTAAAGTGACATTATATTTTGACTTTTTTTTTATAGTGAGCATGTATTACTTCTGTGATAAAAAACTAAAAAGAAATGAACACTCATAGTATTCTTTTCCTTCATACACATATCTATTGAAGGGGGACTTTAAAAAGTAGATTTTGAAATACTTATTACTCTGAGTGACTTCTTTGGAACCTATTTCATTCTCCTTTGCCTTCTTGCTAACTACATTACCCGACATTTCTCAAGAAGATCATAGCAAAGGTTCATTGACTAGTAACCACATCACTTTTTTTTTGCCTTATATCAGATCCATCTTCATACACTGCAACAGAATGATTGTTTTTCTTTTTGTTCTTTCATTCATTTGTTTATTTATTCAACAACTATTTTTGACAGTTTTAAATGGATCAGACACTATGCTAAGTTACAATTAGGGAATTAAGAAGAAGAATTTGAAGATGACTCCTCCTCAGAATCATTTTTTGATGAGACCAAACCAAGCTCAGGTTAACCCAGCTGCCTAGCTTACAATGGCCTCAAGGAGATGGCTCCCCTTCTTCCACTTTGCTCTCTCAATCCTCTGCCCAAGCCACACTAACAACCTGAAATCACTACCTTTGATTTGCAGCTGTGTTCCACAGCTTCTGCCTAGACCCCATAGGACAATTATTCAACCCATAGAAATGCCCATGACCTTCGCCAGGAGGGGTAAGGTCCTCATGCAGCCGCAGATAATTTTGCTCTCCACACTATATGACAGCATCTGTTCAAACATGTTCCTCATTAGGCTGCAAGATTTTTTTTTTTTTTTGTAGAAACAGAGTCTCACCCCATCGCCCTTGGTAGAGTACTGTGGCATCACACAGCTCACAGCAACCTCCAACTCCTGGGCTTAGGTGATTCTCTTGTCTCAGCCTCCAGAGTAGCTGGGACTATAGGCACCTGCCACAACGCCCAGCTATTTTTCTGTTTTGCAGTTCAGCTGAGGCTGGTCCAAACCCGCCACCCTCAGTGTATGGGGCCAGCGCCCCACTTGATCAGCCACAGGTAGGCTGCGAGATTTTCATGGACAGTGATGAGGCTTACTATTATTTGCAACCATCCCCCTATACACAAAGCTAATACCAGGCCTGGCACATGGTGGGCCTCCAGTAAATGTAACCCAAATAAATGAACATTCTAACTAACAAAAAATGCTCCAAATGAAGCTCTCAACAATACATGTAACATAATAAACTTCAGAATAATATCATGTTTATAGGCAAAAGTGGTTAAACTTAACAATTTAAACATGATTTCTTAATAGTTACCATTAATCTATAAATTGTTACTTACAAAACAGCTGGTTATACACAAGAGTAGAAAGAAATAAAACAAGGAGAATTCTTCGAACTTGAGCAAGGAAATGCCTTAAATACACAAATTAGGACATTTCAAAATATCCAGTAAAAATGGATAAAAACTACACTGTTAGTAAGAATTTTATGATCAGAATATTAAACTAAACTCTAATCAAAAAATTATATGACAGTCTCAGAAGAAAAAAGTAGACTTCTTTTTATACACGTAGAGAGTCCCACATTTATCAGTAGTGATTTCAAATAACCCAAGGGCAGAAGATTCAGATATATTAGCCCTCCCAAGGAATCTTAGCTGAAATTGCAGCAATCTATTATTAATGTTAGTGAACTGATAAAGGCAGACCCTAAAATATAATACAAATAGAGTTTGTGCAAATAATTAATCTATTTTTTCTCTGTATAGAAACATAGAATCCTCTTAAAATGTATTGTTTTCTAGACTAAATTAGATTTAAAAACTATTTGCCATTTTGAACACAAACATACATGTGTCAGAGTCTGGAAGGCATGATAATCATCCACTTCATGGGCAACATAATTATATGCTCTAAGAACAGCTACTCCGGCGTCTTGCATCCCATCCACATCTTCAGAGTCATTAACCACAAAGATAAAGCCAATTCTGGAGGAGAAAGAAAAAAGAAACATCTCAAAGAATGCAACCAGTGAAAAGGAATGGCATCCTTTTATCTGCTTCATGTGTATATTGTAGCTAATAGAGAAAAACATAACCTTAAGTGAAAAGCAATTCACATCCTACTCTAACACAGCTGTTGACAAGTATGCACATACATGGGTCACAGAAAGGTATTTTCTTTTTTTTTTTTTTTTTCAGATTAATATGAAGGTACAAACGATTAGGTTACATTGTTTGCATTTGCTAGGTAAATTCCACGTTGTAGTTGAGGCCTTCACCCCTACATTGTGCCAGTTAGGTGAGAGCTAATTAATACCTCTTCCCTCCTCCCCACTTTCTTCCCCCCAACTTGATTTTAATTTTATTTTCTCTCATGTGGGAATTTAATTGTTTTTCTACTGGTGTCACATTAGTATTGAGTGTATTGGATACGTGCTTTTCCATTCTTGTGATACTTTACTAAGGAGAATGCTCTTCAATTCCATGAAGGCTAATACGAAAGAGGTAAGGTCACCATCTTTTTTGACAGAATAATATTCCATGGCATACATATACCACAGTTTATTAATCCATTCATAGGTTGATTCCACATCATGGCTCTTGTGAACTGAGATGTAATAAGCATTCTTACTGCTTATTTGATAAGCAAATGTCCTTATGGTAAAATGACTTTTTTTTTCTAGGTAGATACCGAGTAAAGGAATTGAGGGGTCAAACAGAAGTTCTAATTTTAGCTTTCAGTATTCTACACACTTCCTTCCAAAGATGCTGTATTCGTTTGCAATCCCACCAGTACTGTTAATGTGTTCCTTTCTCTCCACAACCACCCCAGTATCTGCAGCTTTGGGACTTTGTGATGTGGGCTATTCTAATTGGGGTTAGGTGGTATCTCGAGGTGGTTTTAATTTGATCTCAAGGTGGTTTCTCTGATGATTAGGGACCATGAGCATTTCTCTTGAGTTTTTGACCATTTCTCCGTCTTCTTTGAAGAAGGTTCTATTCATATTTCTTGCCCAGTGATAAATGGGACTACATGCTTATTTGTTGTTGATTACTTTGAGTCCTCTATAGATTCTACTTATCAGGCTTTTGTCAGATTCACAACACACAAACATCTTTTCACATTCTGAAGGCTATTTGCTTTAACTGTCGTGTCCTTAGCTGTACAGGAGCCTTTTAGCTTTTAAGTCTCATTTGTGTTTGTTGTTGCTGTGATTGTCAATGGAGTTTTCCTCATAAAATCTTTCCCCAGGCTGGTATCATCAAGAGTATTTTCATGTTTTCATCTAGAATTTATACTGTTTCAAGCCTTAGATTTAAATCTTTCATCCATTGTGAGTGAAGTTTTGTAAATGGCAAGAAGTGTAGGTCCAGTTTCAGTCTTTTACATGTGGCTAACCAGTTCTCCCATCACCATTTACTGAATGGGGATTATTTAGTAATGCATCCAGATATGTTTTTATTTCTAAAAAACTACATTGGCTATATGGACTTTTTCTGGTTCCTTACAAAACATAGAACTATTTTTTCAAGTCCTTCAAAGTATGAAGTTGATACTTTAATGAGGATTGCATTAAATCTACAGATTGCTTTGGGTACTATAGGCATTTTAACAACGTTGATTCTTCCCAACCAAGTGCATGGTATATTCCATTTGTTAATGACTTCTGTTATTCCTTCTCTCAGGGTTTCATAATTTTCTCTTTAAAAATCCTTCACCTCTTTTGTTAGACATATTCCCAGGTATTCCATTTTCTTTGAAGGTACTGTGCAGGGAATTGTGTCCTTGATTTGCTTTTTGGTTTGTTATTGGCATATATATGAAGGCTACTGATTTGTGGACACTGATTTTATATCTTGAGACATTACTGTATTTTTTGGTCACTTCTAGAAGTCTCTGGGGTTCTCTGATAACAGATCATTAGCAAAGAGCAGGACTTTGACCTCCTCTGTCCCTACTTGGATAGCCTTGGTAACCTTCTCTTGCCTGACTTCACTGTAACGAACTGTTAGCACTATGTTGAATAGTAGTGGTGATAGTGGACATCCTTGTCTGGTTCCAGTTCTAACTGGGAAAGCTTCCCATTTTACTCCATTTACTATGATATTGCCTGTGGGTCTGTTGCAGATAGGGTCTATCAGTTTAATAAATGTCACATCTATACCTATTTTAAGTGTTCTTGTCAATAAAGGATGCTGAATTTTGTCTAATGCTTGTTCTGCAACTATTGAAAGGATCATATGATCTTTGGGCTTCTATTTATGTGGTGAATTGCATCAATGGATTTGCATATATTAAATCAACCTTGCATCCCTGGGATTAAAGCCTGCTTGATCATGATGTATAATTTTTTATATGTGTAGCTATATTCTATTTGCTAGAATTTTATTATTTTTTGCTGATATATCATTAGTGAAATTGGTCTATAGTTTTCCTTTTCGTTGGGTCCTTTCCTGGTTTAGATATCAGGGTGTTATTTGCTTAATAGAATGTGTGAGGGAGTGCCTCCTGTGAGGAACAGGTTCTGCAGTATAGGTACAAGCTCTTCTTTCAAGGTTTGATAGAATTCTGGTGGAAGGCCATCTGGTTCACAACTTTTTCCCCCTAGGAGCTTTTTTATTATTGTTGCAATTTCAGTGCTTGATGTCAGTCTCTTCAAGAGATCTATTTCTTCCTGGTTAAGTCTAGGGAGGTTGTATGATTCCAAGTATTGGTCCATTTTCTTCACATTTTCAAATTTCTGGGCAAAAAATTTTTTGTAGGAATTTGAGATGATCTTTTGTATCTCTATAGCAGTGGTTCTCAACCTTCCTAATGCCACAACCCTTTAATATATAATACAGTTCCTCATGTTGTGGTGACTCCCAAACACAAAATTATTTTCATTGCTACTTCATAACTATAATTTCTCTACTGTTAAGAATCATAATGTAAATATGATATGCAGAATGTATTTTCATTGTTACAAAGGGGTCGGGACCCACAGGTTGAGAACCACTGCTCTATAGTATCTGTTGCTATTGCCCTTTTCATTTCTAATAGAAGTTATTAGAGATCTTACTTTTCTGTTTCTAGTTAATCTGGCCAAAGGTTTGTCGATTTAAACTTTTCAAATAATTAACTTTTTGTTTCATTAATTTTCTGAATGATTCTTTTGTTTTAAATTTGATTTATTTCTCATCTAATTTTGGTTACTTCTTTTCTTCTGCTAGGTTAAGATTGGATTGCTCTTCCTTTTCCAGTTCCTTAAAGTGATTCACTAGGTTGTTGATGTACCCTCTTTCTGTTTTTTGGATATGGGTGTCTAATGCAATAAATTTCTCTCTTAGGACTGCTTTTACAGTATCCCAAAGGTTTTAATAGTCTGTGGCTTTATCATGTTTGAGGGACCAAATAATTTCATTCTTTATCTCCTCCTTGACTCAGTTTTTATTCAGCATAAGGTTGATCAGTTTCCATGACTTTGGGTGAAGATAAAGGTTTTTAATAAATGGAGGTAAGTTCTACTTTTACTCCCTTGTGGTCTGAAGATACAAGGTATGATTTCTATTCTTTTTTATGTGTTGAGGTTTGATTTGTGTCTTAGAATATGACTGACTTTGGAGTATGATTCATGAGCTGATGAGAAGAAAGGATACTGAATAATTTTAGGGCACTATGTTCTGTATATGGCTATTAAGCTCGATTGTTCTAGGGTCACATTTAAGTCCTTATTTCTTTGTTTAGTTTGTTTAGAGGATCTGTCCAGTTCTGTCAGAGTGGTGTTAAAGTCCCTAGCTATTCTGATGTTGTATATCATATTGTTCTGACCAATTAAGGTTCTTTCATAAATCTGGGAGCATTTAAGTTGGGTGCATATATTTAGAAATGAAATGTCCTCTTGTTGTACTGTTCCTGTGAGCAGTAAATAGTAACCATCTTTGTCTTTACTTTTGTTGCTTTAAATCCATTTGTATCTGACAATAAAACTGCAGAAAGCCCCTCCTTTCTTCTGATTTTCATTTGGCTGAAATATTGTTTTCCAACCCTTCACCCTGAGTCTTATTTAGTCCTTATAAGTTAGATGTGTTTTCTGAAAACAGCATATAGTTGGCTTGTGGGGTTTTTTTAGCCAGACGCCCAACCTGTGCCTCTCCAGTGGGGGAAGTCAAGTCATTCACATTTATTAAGAGGATTGATAAGTATAATGGAGTTCTGTTCATCTTGTTTTAAAAAGGTCTGCCCCCTACTTTTATCACTTGAGCCATTGTGGAAACTAACCTTTGAACTTTTGTTTCCAGGTGTCTTTACTTTGCTGGTGGTCCAGTGTAATGGTCTGTATACAATATGAATCTGAGTACTTCCTACAGTGCTAGTCTTAGAGAGGTAAATTTCCTAAATGATTGCTTGTCAGAAAAAGATTTGATTAAATCTGAATCTTAGCTTGGCAGGATACAGGATCCTAGACTGGAAGTCATTTTGTTTAAGTTGAAATCTGGAGCCAAATCTCTTCTGGTTTGTGAAGTTTCAGCTGAGAAATCTGCTGTCCCCTAATGGACCTGCCCCTGTGGGTCAGTTGGTGCTTACTCCTGGCTGCTTGCAGAATTTTCGCTTTCATTTTGACCTTTGTCAGGTTCATTACAATGTGCCTAGGAGATGTTCTCCTTGAATTAAGATAAACAAGGGTTTGATATGCATCTAAAAGGAGTGTGCTTGAATCCTTGGTGATACTTGGGAAATTTTCAGTTATGATATCTTGCAATAGGGCTTCCACACATTTTAATCGCTGTTCATCTCCTTCAGAGATACCTGTATTCGCATATTTGCACACTTCATGAAGTTCCATAATTCTCTAGAATATTGCTCTGCTTTTACTCTCTTTTCTGACCTTTGCAAATAACTGAGTTAGCTCAAGAGCCTTGTTTTCTAGCTATGAGATTCTTCTCCATGGTTTAATGTTATTAATACTTTCTAGAGCATCTTTCAGCTCCCTGAACGACTTCCTCAATTCTTTAAGCTCTGATATAGCCTTTCTAATTTCATCACGTCTTTCATTCATTTCTAGGGTCAAATTTTTTATTGGGGGGGGTGGTTTTCCACAATATCTTCAATTCCCTTCATCATTTTTACCAACCATACTCTAAATTCCTTTTCTGTCACTTCCATCATTTCTTTATAGGTCGGATCCTCCGTGGGAGCTGCCTCATGATCCTTTCAGGGGAGGGGGTTGATCTGTTCTGGTTTTTCATGTCACCAGAATTTTTTTGTTGGTTCCTCTTCTCATTTCTTTCTTCTCCTTAATTTTTCTTGTCTCTGTGCTTGGGTATTAAAATGGCCTTTTGGTACAGGCATGAAAAAGAGAGAAGAGAGCAAGAAAGGAGAAAGAATTAAAAATTTAACTAAAAGGCTCGGCGCCTGTGGCTCAACGGGCTAAGGCGCCAGCCACGTACACCTAAGCTGGCGGGTTCGAATCCAGCCCCTGGGCCCGCCAAACAACAATGACGGCTGCAACCAAAAAAAAATGGCCAGGCGTTGTGGCGGGTGCCTGTAGTCCCAGCTACTTGGGAGGCGGAGGCAAGAGACTCGCTTGAGCCCAGGAATTGGAGGTTGCTGTGAGCTGTGATGCCACAGTACTCTACCCAGGGTGACAGCGTGAGGCTCTGTCTCAAAAAAAAAAAAAAAAAAAATTTAACTAAAAAAGGAGAAAAGGAGCAACACCTGTAGCTCAGTGAGTAGGGCGCCAGCCATATACATCAGGGATGGCAGGTTCAAACCTGGCCTGGGCCAGCTAAAACAACAATGACAACTGCAACAACAACAACAAAAATAGCCAGGTGTTCTGGTGGGTACCTGTACCCCAGCTACTTGGGAGGCTGAGGCAAGAGAATTGCTTGAGCCCAAGAGTTTGAGGTTACTATGAGCTGTGATGCCATGGCACTCTACCAAGGGTGCCATAGTGAGACTCTGTCTCAATAAACAAAACAAAAAGAGAGAAAAGAAAGAGAAAAAATAGTAATAATGGTATTGATCAGGGCACAGTGGCCCACAAGCATAATCCCAGCACTCTAGAGGGCCAGAGCAAGAGAATCCCCCTAAGTGAGGTGCTCATTACCAGTGTGATCAAGAATAAAATCCATGCCTTCTCCAAATACAGCACAAAATCAGTTGAATGTCACTGTAGGGATCTGCAAACAGCCCCCTCTGAAGGCCAAAGCAAGAGGGAGCCTAGCCCAAAGGTTCAAGGCCTCTGTGAGAGAAGCCAATGAATGCTATGGCACCCCAGCCCAGGCCTCAGAGCAAGCCTCTATCCCAGAAACTTAAAAAAAAAAAAAAGAAGAAGAAGAAAACAGGCTCAGCACCTGTGGCTCAACGGGCTAGGGTGCCAGCCACGTACACCTGAGCTGGCAGGTTCGAATCCAGCCGGGGCCCGCCAAACAATGATGGCTGCAACCAAAAACGGCTGGGCGTTGTGGCGGGTGCCTGTAGTCCCAGCTACTTGGGAGGCGGAGGCAGGAGACTTGCTTGAGCCCAGAAATTGGAGGTTGCTGTGAGCTGTGATGCCACAGCACTCTATCCAGGGTGACAGCTTGAGGCTCTGTCCCAAAAAAAAAAAGAAAAAAAACAAA
>CAUYON010168296.1:0-12236 GCA_963573935.1 Arctocebus calabarensis
TCCTTTTTTTTTTTTTTTTTTTAGACAGAGCCTCAAGCTGTCACCCTGGATAGAGTGCTGTGGCATCACAGCTCATAGCAACCTCCAATTCCTGGGCTCAAGCGAGTCTCTTGCCTCCGCCTCCCAAGTAGCTGGGACTACAGGCGGCACCACAACGCCCGGCCATTTTTTGGTTGCAGCTGTCATTGTTGTTTGGCAGGCCAGGCTGGATTCAAACCCGCCAGCTCAGGTGTACGTGGCTGGTGCCTTAGCCCGCTGAGCCACAGGCGCCGAGCCATATTGATCACTTTTCAAACTACAAATAAGCTCTGTGGTTAGGGTGCCAGCCACATACACTGGGGCTGGCGTGTTCGAACCCGGCCCGGGCCTGCTAAACAACAGTGACAACTACAACGAAAAAAATAGTGGGTGTTGTGGTGGGCAACTGTAGTCCCAGCTACTCGGGAGACTGAGGCAAAATCACCTAAGTCGAAGAGTTTGAGGTTGCTATGAGCTGTGACGCCACAGCCCTCTACCAAGGGCAACATAAATCTACAAATATTTCATAGGTTTGATGGATCATTTCACTTCTCCTTTGCCTTCCTGCGGCTGAGTAAATGTGGTTTGTTTTCTACTCTCAAAAGATGCCCTGATGGCCCTACTTTATTTGACTCCCCTATTTTAAAAGTAGACCTTAGGAGAGGCTTCCCAAAGCGCTTCCTTGAAAGCCTGATGCTTCCTCCTAATTCCTTTCTCAAAGGGCTGCTCCAGCCTTTTCTGCTTCCCGGAATGGACTTGTATACATAGTACCAGCTCATCCAGAAAACCTGCCCTGCACTGAGTGTTTTCAAGATTGGTTGGTTTGTTTTTTAAATTACAATTGAGAAGATGGTGCTGGGTGTTTAAACAGGCATTTCTCTAATTACAAAGGTCTCGAGCTGTACTATTTGCACTTACGTTTGTATGACTTGTCCTTTCCCAGCCTTTACCCACTTACGTCTTCAGGATCTTGTCTTTGGGGTGAGACAGGTCTGGGTCCTCCACTTGCTGTCCTGGCCCCTCACTCACCATAGGACTTTTAGTAAGTGATTCAATCTCTTTGGCCCTCAGTCTCATTACCTCTTAAAATGTGGATAAAAGTACCCACGTCCCGAGGTGGTTTTGTGTTTCCTTGGCGGTCTTGGTATAATCCTTATCAATTACCCAGGCTCGGCCTTGTCCCTCCTTCTAGTCCCCTCCAAATAAATTGGTCGTGAGAAGACCTACAGCTTCTGTCCTCTGATTTTCAGGCACCTCTCCGTCTCCTCCTTTGTCTCCCATGCCACTGCCTCCGCCCTGGCCACGTCTTCTCCTGCCTGGGGCACAGCACCTCCCCTCTCATTGGATCTTCCTGTTGCCATCAACTCACACTATCCTCTCTCTTTGGTAAATCCGATCACATCAGCTCCTTGTTTAAAAGACGTCCACTGTCTTCAGGACAAAACCCAAACGCCACAGCAGGAGTCACAAGACTCTCCGTAAGGGACCAGGTCCTGCTGACCCCTGCAGACCCCTGCAGCCGCACCTCCTCTCCCACTCACACCCGAGTCCCAGCCACCCCAAAGCACTGGGGTCACATAAGCAGATGTCCCTCTCACAGCCCCTTCTCTCACCTGCTCCCTGGGCCTGGGGGAGGACTCAGAGCTCCCTCTTGGACGCCTTCCCCAGCCCCCTCCATGGTCCGCTTTGTGCCTTTCCTCTGAGCACCCCAGCAATTAGCACACCAGATTAGCACTGTTTCCTCAACTGTCTCCCCACCACTGCCACCACCATCACCAAACTGTGCAACATGAAGGCACACGCAGTACAGCAGAGTCCTCACTCTGTGTTGTGGACAGGGGCTTGCAAACTGACTCGTAAGTGACATGTTGTGTTACAAAACTAATCTGACCACGGATGGATTGCTATCAATAAGCGATCGCTTATCGATAAATTCCTATGGCATATTTCTGGGGACAAAAACATCACCAAACTTTTAAACAAGCCCCAAACACTTCCAGTATTAAACATTAAAATAATGTGAGCTCTACATACATTTAAGAAAGATTAATGCTCTTCTCTCTATCTCCCTCTCCCCCCATGTGTCTCGTGTCTCTCCCCCCCACTTTCTCTCCTCTCCCCCCCACCTTCTCTCCTCTCCCCCCCACCTTCTCTCCTCTCCTTTCTTCCCCCATCTCTCTCTTTCTCTCTCTCTCCCTCTTTCCCCTCCTCCTTAATGCTGCTCTGCAGCATCCCCCACCAATAAAGACCTTTTCGTACAAAAAAAAAAATTAATAAAAACAAGCAAGATAATTATTTACCCACTTATTTCAGTTCAGGGACTCGAGTAGCCAGAGACTACGCTGGTGGTTTAGGGCACAAGGTGGGCACCCATTCCAGCTAGGACCCCATCCCATGACAGGACACACTCACACACCCACATTCGGACCACACAGACAAGCCCAGTGGACACCTCTGGGATGAGAGAGGAAAACAGAGCACGTGAAGGAAACCAGAGTGCCCAGAGAAAACCCAAGCGGTGGGGAAAACATGCAAACTCCACACGCAATGGCTGGAAATCCACTTTTCTCATCAGTGCTACGATGAAATGATGTTGAATGAAACATTATTTGAGGGCCTGCTGCATTGTAGATGCCCTGTAACCTCGGCCTGCAGCACAGACCTGACACATAGGAGATCTCAGCAAGTGCCCATTACACAAATGAATAGCTTCATCCTGGTCGAGCTGTGACCATGCTGCTGAAGAGAGAGGCGCTCACATGCTGTTTATCACCCCCGAGAGAGCGTGCGTTAAACAGCACTCAACACTGCAGACAGAGGCTTAGCAATTCTTTGTCTGGCTTGTGTTAACAGTCACGAAGCATAAATCTTTCTTCAGCATCTCATGAGCACCCCGGGGACCTCCCTACTGTCTAAAGCAGGGCTCCTCCAGCTAACCTGCTGACATTCTGGGTTACAGGAGTCTCCGTTGTGGGAGCGTGGGAGCATACAAGTTTAGCGGCATCCCTGGTCCTGGTCCTGCACAGTGAGATGCCTTGTAGGACTGTCTCCAGATGTGACACCAAAAGTGTCTCCAGACTTGACCAAAGGTCCCCTGCTGGGGGGTGAGGGGGGAAAGGATCTGTGCTGGTTATGAGCCACTAAACCAAAGGGATGGTTAGAAGCCCAGGCTTAGACATCAGGTAGACCTGATTGGTGTCCAATCTCTGCTGTCGTCTGGCCCCTCAGCAGTCACTAACTTCTCTAAGCTTTGGTGTCAAGGGTGTGCCACATGGGCAGACAGCAGGAAGGATCCCTCCAAGGGCTGACAAGAAGAGAGGTATCATAGAGAGTTTTAAAACAATAATTCTAGCTAAGAATCAGTTTGTTTCTTATTATCATCATGTAATAGCCATTCCAAACAATGTCATTAATAAATTATTCTTCTTACTCCCAATCCTGGTCCCTCTCCCTTCTGGTTTCATGTTCTCATGTGTAAATTAAGGATAGAACAGTACCCATTCTTAACATATGGCACACGAAGTCCTTGGTGCTGGTACTTATTTATTCTCTAAACTCCAAAGCAGTAGGTAGGGCCGGGTGTGGTGGCTCACTCCTGTCATCCTAGCTCTCTGGGAGGCCAAGGCAGGTGGATTGCTTGAGCTCAGGACTTCAGGACCACCTTGAGCAAGAGTGAGAGGCCATCTCTAAAAATAGGCAGGCATTGTGGCAGGCGCCTATAGTCCCAGCTACTTAGGAGGCTGAGGCAAGAGAATGACTTGAGCCCAAGGGTTTAAGGTTGCTGTGAACTGTGACGCCAATAAAGTGAGACTCTGTCTCTCATCCCCCAAAAAAGAAGAAGTAGTAGGTGGCACCCTAGCTAACCAATTATCACCGCATGCTCCTGGAGGGGTCAGACATAGGCATTAAAAAAGAGAAGCTACAAGGCTAACTGCCCCTCACCTCTGTGCCTCCATCAGGAAGCCCAGGAAGTGCTCATTGTGAATAACACCAGTCAACATGCCTGGCCTTCCTTAGTCTCGAAATCTCCCACAGTGTCAGTGCAGAGGGCAGAGCAGGAAGGAGGATGTTAGAAAAGTCTGGGGAGGAGCTGGTAACCAGGAAGGAGAAGGGGTTGTCCCTGGAGGATAGGGACCTGTTTCTGCTGCATATTTCAGAGCACTTCCCTGTAGCTGAGACAGTGACCAGAGAAGTGATGAAAGCTGAGATCAAAGGGGGCAATGGGCTTTCAAACATCAGTGCCCCACACAGGGCACAGCATATCATGGGCTCAGTAAATGTATGTGCCCAATGAAATGCACACGCAAATAAGTTCACAACTAAATAAAACCATTTATATAATGATTAACAAGGAAAGGTGTCCCCAACATGTATTATTGCTTAATGGAAAACTGTAGCTAAACACACTCTGTGAGTGTGTGTGCATGTGTGTATGTGTGTGTGTAAGAGAGACAGCCAAGAGATTAATTGACTGGTTTCTGGGAAAATGTCCATCAAAATATTAATGCTATGAGATTTGAGGGTATTTTTATTTTTACTTTAAACTTTACAATCTTGTTTAAAAAGGAATTTTCTAACATTTTTAATAAACAATACAATACATTTATCATTTCTTTTAATGATTTTTTTTTAAGGACCCAGAAAGAAAGGGTAGAAAAAGTGGAGAGGAGGCCACGAAGGAGTAAAGTGGAGAGAGGGAAAAGGAAGACAGAGGTGAGGAGAGCGACCAGGGCACGCGGCCTTCTGGGTGTCACTACCTGATGGGGACAATGCCATTCAGGCTGCCAAGGTCCCGGACGGCTTCCCAGCCACTCTGTTGTGTCCCTCTGGGGACAGTGGGGTGGCTGTGGAGGGTAGGGGCAGCGAGCTCCTCAGAGATGACCAAAACAGAGGCACAAAGGGAGAGCAGAAGCCTGGTGTCGGTGGGAGGGAAAGCTCGTGAGGGCAGCCTCTGCAGAGACTCTGCTCTTCCCTCTCCTGAGCCTCACTCCCAGGGCAGCTCACTCACACACTCACACACACACACATCCTGAGTCAGGGCCCACCTGTATGTGAGTGAGTGTGTGTGTGTGTGTGTGTGTGTGTGTCAGGGTGGGAGCAGGGTCTCTCCTGCAGCAGGAAGGTCAGCAAAGCTACTGTAATTATTCCCAGGAACATCACTTGCTGCTAGCTGAACTAAAATCACAGCTCTCCTGCCTGGCTCCCTCCCACGGACAGTCACAGCCCCATACCTCTTTCTATAGAGGAAATATGGCTGCTTACAGTTATGACAACTGAAAGTATCACAGTTGGATCTGCTGTCCTCAACCCATCCAGGGCCTGGGCTCAGCCCACCCAGACTGTCCTCTCCTACCTAGAAACCAACATAGTCCCTTTTTATACCCAATCTAAAGTGTCAGAATCCAACCACCTTGGGCCATTATACAGATGAGAACACCAAGGCCCAGAGAACACAGAGACTCAGCTAAAGTCACAGCCACGAGCAAGTGGTGGAAGTCCAGTTCTCTTGCAGGTTGGCTTCCTGTCACCCCAGCACATCCCTTCCCTCCTCCAGAGCTGCCACCAAAGAATCCCCTGAAGAGCTCCTCTGTTCCCAAACCTGCCTGGGGAGGAGAGGGGAGAGCCTGAGGTTTCCTGTCGGGGTCTAGAGTGAAAGGGCTAAAAGAGGGGATGAGGAAGGAGCAGCCAGCAGTCACAAAAGGCTTCAAAGCCCTGGGGTCTCTGCCAAACTGGCTGTGCACAGCCCAGTGGAGCCTGGGCCAGGGCGCCTGGCCCTGCCCCCAGCCTGCAGCTAAGCCCATTCATTCTCTCTCTCCCTCCCAGGAGTATTAGGAGGCCAGGGCATGGGATGAAGCGTCCCTGCAATCCCAGGCTATGCCACCCAAGGCGTGAGCTCTGGGAATGTATCCCGCCTCCTGCCTCCCGTCATAGCCACAGCAGGCATCAGGCAAAGCTGCCCCAACCCAGCCTGCCTTTCAACCTGCAGCTGAAAGTGTTTCAGGTCTGGCAAGAAATGTGGATCATAAATAGGGAAAGTGGGGCCCAAGGAGGTCCAGAGAGTGGCAAAGACAGCACTCAGGATCCACTTGCGTGACGATCTTTTAATGTAGGTCCCTGACTGACGTCAGAAGCAACCTATAGCTTGAAGACGGGAGGGACGGAGGGAGGGAGGAAAAGGTAAGCACCCCGGCGGTGGCATTTGCGGAAGAAACGCGGTTATTCACTGGGGGGAGTTCTGAGCCAGGGCTGAGCCTATGGCCGGGGTCTGTGTGCTCACCACTAAGGTTTCTGTGCTTGCCCAGACAGCTCTTGTGCCCTGGGATCTGTGAACCCCAAGGATGGTGCGCCACGGGGTCGCCATGCCCCTCGGATTCTTTGCAAGGCACCTCCCATCTGGCACCTCGAGTTCCCGAGTGCGCGCGTCCCCAGGGAGCTGTGCCCGCCGGGGAATCCGTGCGTTCCAGCTCAATGCTCCCGAGTTCGGTGCCAGTTAGTAGGCAAAGAGCGCCCGGGGTCCGCGGGGCTGCCTGGAGATGCAACTGACCTTGGCGGGCATCAGAATGATGAGTGGCAGCAGTAGGAGCGGGGTGACGAACAAGATCACGAAGGACTTGAACTTGGAGACATAGCTCAGCGCCGAGGCCATCGTGCCGGAGGGAGACTGGCAGGAGAGTCGAGTGAGGGGCAGCTAGAGGCTTCGCGGGCTTAAGAAGGGGCAGCACCGGGGTTGGAAGGGGGGATGGTGACAACTCCGCCCCCCACGGTGGGGCCTCCCCGCGGCCCCGAGGCGGGGCCACCCTTCTGGGTCGGTGGGGGCGCCTGCCCCCACTCTGCCACCCGGTGGCCGCGGGAGGCGTCTTCGGACTTCAGCGCTTTGGACGAGCCCTCTAGGGGCAGCCTGGGCCCTGACACCTCCAGACTCTCCAAGCTTTGCCTGCGCTGGCGGACAGAGGGGCACCCCGGGGCTGCCAGGCGCGCTGTTGTTTGTTCATTCATTCTGCCAACTTTGGCGTGCAGACCCGTTCCGCGTCCCGACCTGCCTTTTCTCGGGCTTTAGAGGTCCCAGATGAAAGTGGCTCCAGGCCCCCGGGTCTCTCAGATGTATCTCCCAGGATTCTGTCTCTCCTATTCACCCCTAGACTCCCTCTCCTGCCACACCTGTCTTGAACCGGTCATCCAGCGTCCCCCGGGCGGCGGAGTCCTCTCTTCCCCTGGGCTCCACGGCTTCCTCGCCGCTCTGCCCCACCCTAGGCACAGGACCCCTTTCCCCGCCCGCTCTCTCCCACGCAGTCGCGGGAGGGAAAGCCTCTGCTCCGCAGCCTGGACGGCTTCCGCCCTCCAGCGGACACCCGCGCAGCTCGCGGACGCCGCGCCTGCCACAGTGTGCGCTGCGTGGAGGGGCGGCATCGAGCCCCGCAGCGCCCCGGACCCAAGTCGTTATTGCCATTTTACAGAGACTGCGGCCTAGAGAGGAAGGGACATAACCAAAGCTACGGCCTAGAGAGGAAGGGACATAACCAAAGCTACGCTGAGAGAGCCCAGCCTCACCATTCATTCAGCAGACCAGCCGACCAGCATGTGTTGTTAGCCTCTTCTCCGCTAAGCCAAGTTTGGAGGCACAAGGACCCAAAGACACAACCACCTTTACTACCTTCTTCTCTTACCCTTCTCTGCCCGTTGTCCTCTCATTCTGCAGCTTCCTTTGGGGAGTCTTACCCATGCTTGTGCTTTTAACCACAGCCAGCTCCTTAGTGATTGGTACCCTCTGCCTTCAACCCTCCATGATGCCTCAGATTTCCCCATCTCCAGCCTGTCGCTGCCTGGATGTGTCTCAGGCCCTAAATAAGAGTCATTACACCCTGAATCAAGTTCATGATTCTTCCTGGGACCAGCGTCCAAGGACACACATTCCCCTAAACCCCTTCTGCAATTGCCTCCCGTCTGCCCGCCCTCTTCAGTAATTCTCATTTATACCACCCTGGGCTTACCCCTCTTTCCCCAGGGCGCTTAGCACAATATATTTATTGATGTTTAGTTTAAAATATTATTCCCTTTTTTAATGCTTTTGGGTTGGTATAAAATATTATTTCATTTTTTAATTGACAAATAACAATTGTCTGTATTTATGGGGTACAATGTGATTTTTTATGTATGTACACATCGCAGTGTGAACAAATTTGGCTAACAAGTATATTCATCATCTCAAATATTTATCATCTCTTTGTGGTGAGAACATCTGAAATACTCTCACTTAGCTATTTTGCTTATAATATACCATCCATTATGATGTGTGATTTTGATTTCATGTGTGTTTTGGTGGTCACTGTTGTGTCCAGTGGCTGATCCAGGCTGTGCACTCAAACTTTTTTTCCCAGGAGACATGAAAGAGAGTTAAATGATTTCAGTTGACGCTACCACTGCTCCAGAGGGGGAAGGGAAGAGCATGGACTGGGGGGCTAGACCGCCTGGGTTTCCATCCTGCCCTATCTCATCCTGGCTGTGTGCCTCAGACAGATTGCCCCCTCTATGCTTACTCTTATAAATGGAGACAATAGTACCAACTTTGATATCAAATATCAAAATGAGTTCATGCCCGGGGAGTGCTTAACAGAGTGAGTGCTTTGACATATAGTTAGGGTCACTGTTTGCTCTTGCAATTATATACAAATCACTCCGGGTAGCAGAAGGCTTAGGAGAAGGATCCACCAAGTCTGCCCCCAGTAATGGGGAGAGGCTTCACAGAGGAGGTAGCATTTGAGCTGAGTCTTCAAGGCTAAGTAATAATTTTTCAGGCAGCAGTGGAAGCCAGTCAAAATTAAGATAAGATGGTTGAGAAAAATCCTAACATAATTCAGGAAGACCGGGAACTAACGTGTCCAAAAAAACATCAAAAAAGCTAAACATACAGAGAAATTGTACCAAGTTCATCATGGATAGGAAGATGAAACATTGGGTTTGGTGGTTTGTTTGTTTGTTTGGGGTTGTTTTTGTTTTGTTTTGTTTTGTTTTTGAGACAAAGTCTTACTGTCGTCCTAGGTAGAGTGCTGTGGAGTCATAGCTCATAGCAAATTCTTGGGCTCAGGCAATCCTCTTATCTCAGCCTTTCCAGTAGCTGGGACTACAGGCCTCCTCCACAACACGGGGCTAGATTTTCTATTTTTAGTAGAGATGGCTCACTCTTGCTCAAGCTGGTCTCAAACTTCTTGAAGCTCAAGCAATCCACCCACCTCAGCCTCCCGGAGTGCTAGGATTACAGGTGTAAGCCACCATGCCCAGCCTGGAAGATGAAACATTGTAAAAATATCCATTCTTCAATCCATAAATTTAATTCCAGTTAAAATCCCCATGGGATTTTTATTTAATAAACCTAAAATTCAGGCAGAATAACAAGTGAATCAAGAATGAATAGTTGAGAAACCTCTTTTAAAAGGTGGAGGGAAATTGCTATCAGACTTCAAGAATAGTAAAGTTATAATACTTGATGTAATTATTAACATTGGTATGAGGGGGGCTGCGCCTGTGGCTCAAAGGAGTAGGGCGCCAGCCCCATGTGCTGGAGGTGGAGCATTCAAATCCAGCCCCGGCCAAAAAACTGCAAAAAAAAAAAAAAAAAAAAAAATTTGGCATGAAGATAGAAAAACAGAACCATAGAATAGAGCCTAGAAATAGACCCAGATTTATAAGGAAATCTTTATATACAAGAGAGATCTCAGGAACTATCCAACGCCTTCTCTCACCAGCTCAATTAATTAGCTTATAGCAATACAGACATGCTTCTCTCAAGTATACTAAATACAAGATTGGACAATTTAGTTTGCCTACTCAACCTACACAAAATTCTACACACCTCATTGAGTATCACTATGGCAGTCATCTTCAAAGTACTGTCCTCGGCCATCTGGTGACCATAGCAATGAGGTGTGTAGTACTTTTTCTAGGTTGAGTTAGAGAACGTAATTATCAGATCTCATACAACAACAGCTCTGATGGCTATTCCAGAAAAAGAGTTCCAAAATTGCTTCCAAGGGTGAACTAGGAATTGGTGTCAGTTCATAGCTTCCCAAGGGGAGTACCTTGCAGGTGATTCCAGCGATACTCAGCAATGAGGTATGTAGCACTTTTTTGAGGATGAGTTTGTGAACTTATTTGTCTGACCTCATAGGAGACATTTGATCATGATTTTTAATTAATCAATTAGTTTAGTGTGTGTTTGTGTTTTGGGTTTTGAAAATGGGGTCTCTGTTGCCCAGGCTAAAGTGAAGTTGTATGAACATAGCTGACTGCCATCTGGAACTCTTGGGCTCAAGGGATCCTCCTGCCTCATCCCCTGGGGTACCTAGGACTATAGGTGCACTTACCACACCTAACTAACTTTTTGTTTTTTGGGGGTCTCACTATGTTGCTCAGGCTGGTCTCAAACTCCTGGCCTCAAACAATCCTCCCACCGTGGCCTCCCAGAGTCCTAGCAGGTAGCTGACAGCTCACAAGTGTGAGCTACTGAAATATTTAGTTATAATGGTATATACTACATAATTATGTGATATAACTTTTAACCGCACCTGAAGCATTTAACATAATTTTAAACTTAAAGCTGAGGTAGTAGGAGTTTACTTTTTGGTACAAAAGTTCTAAAACTTGGAGCTTCATCAATTTGACCCAAGTTTCAATTTGCAATTACTGGGAGAACTGAGGAATGACAGATGTAAACTCTCTATACTTGTTTTTATAATTCCTTGTGAGTCAAATAATTTAAAATAAAAAACATTTTTAATTATAGTAAATAAAAAATATGTTTAGTTAGAATGATGAATCCAATCCTTACCAACTCATACCTTACGGCTGATATTTGTAACCAAGAAAATAGTGATACTGATTAAATTGTGGCATGCAAAGGAATGCAGCTGGTGCCTAGATTTTCTTAGACTTGAGATTTGAGTTTATTTGCACTTGACCATGGTGCATGAGTACTATGTGGATGGGTGGAGCTGCTTTGGTATCTGGTTACAAAAGCAGTCTTATCAGTCATTTCCCATTTCTACCTTGGGAACACCATATTATTTGTAAACAAGCTTTGATTGCTAAGAAGACAGGTCCTAAATGTTGCCACCAAGAGGGTATCGATCAGTTTTCCCTCAGTTCGACTTACAACAACAAATATATGAGTGCAAAATCAGTTGGGAGTCTATTCTTCAGGCTGTGGGGAGAAGATGGGCATACAGTGGGCAGCCCCATGGTTCTTCTTCTGGACCAGGGGTCTGCTTCACCCAGACTGAGAAAGCAGATGCTATTGGGGACATACTATTCTCATGGCAGAGACCAGGAGCCAAGAGCACCACTGGGAACTTGCAGTACCTCTAAAAGCTTCTGTTCAGGTACACATTGGCACAGCATGCTTCACCTCACTCACCTTCTAATAGCCAAAGGAAATCCCATGGCCAAATCCAAAGACTATGGGGTGGGGAGGCAGGGAGGGATGGAAAAGGAGAAGGAATTAATAATTGTGAACAAATAATACAATCTACCAAGCATGATGAATATTATTAAGTCCAGGGCAAGACACTTGCATCTTTTCAGAGTGATATGTTTGGAAATGATATCAACTCATATGAATTATATGAGTTCAGAGATGGTTGTCACAAGGATGAAATAAACACATCTATTCAAATTGGAGAATGAAATCAAACTTTTTTTAACAGAAAGTCTGATTTGGCTGATTAAATTGACAAAAAAGACTAATCCTGCCAATTAGGTTTTATAGAGGAGCTAAATTTGTAGCTCCAAGGTTTTAACAAAAGTATATTTAAAGCACAAAACAGAAAATTAGGCTCAGCGCCTGTGGCTCAACAGGCTAAGGCGCCAGCCATGTACACCTAAGCTGGCAGGTTCGAATCCAGCCTGGGCCCGCCAAACATCAACGGCTGCAACCAAAAAATGGCCGGGTGCTGTGGCAGGCGCCTGTAGTCCCAGCTACTTGGGAGGCAGAGGCAGGAGAATCGCTTGAGCCCAGGAGCTAGAGGTTGCTGTGAGCTGTGATGCCACAGTACTCTATCCAGGGTGACAGCTTGAGGCTCTGTTTCAAAAAAAAAAAACAGAAAATCATTTTCTATTCTATCGGCCAAACGATGTTGAAATTAACAATAGTTTCATTTCCCCAAGTAGTTTGGAGTATACCCGGTCTTAAAAGATGCCTCTCAGTGAAATAGATATTTAAATTATCA
>CAUYON010168300.1:0-29579 GCA_963573935.1 Arctocebus calabarensis
AGAGTCTCACTCTATCGCACTCGGTGGAGTGCTGTGGAGTCACAGCTCACAGCAACCTCCAGCTCTTGGGCTCAAGCAATTCTCTTGTCTCAGCCTCCCAAGTAGCAGGGACGACAGGCGCCTGCCACAAAGCCCAGCTAATTTCTGATGCAGTTCGGCCAGGGCTGGGTTTGAACCCGCAGCCCTCGGTTATCAGGGGAATATAAAGAAAGAGCAGCATGCCTCAAAGACTAAGCAGGCCTCTAAAGGCAACATAGCAGTTTGGGGTGCCACACACAACGGCTGTATTTTCTGCTTATGCCATTGTGTCTTTCTAATGGAATTCTCTTCAATTCTACTTGAAGCTGACTTTGCATCCATGATACGACTGCCAGCTATGAAGGCCAGATTTACAGAAACACAGGAAAGAATTTAGGACCCTATAAGGTAAGTTTCTTTGAGAAATGGTAATTCGTAACTTGAGTAAGCATCTTTTCATGGTGTCACTCCTTTCTCAAAATAAGGGGTATATGCGTGCGCGCACACACACACTCACACACACACTCACACACACGCATACTAACAATGGAGAGAGAAAGACAAGAGAGAAGAAGAGAAGGAAAGTCCAGAGGCCTTCCAGAAAACAGCTCACTTTCTTCAGCTTGGTATAAGAAAGCCTGCAAATCCAGCTCCGGCACGACTCTTAGCACCTGTCTCCACACATCTTGAAGGAGAAGGAAAAAAACATAAAAAATAAAATCCTTGCCAGTCTATGGCACAGCATATTTTCTCAAGATGTGTGTATCCCACTCCCCCCGCAGGGGAGGACCATTCTCCACTTGAATCTGGGGGCAGGTTTGTACCGACAGTGGCAGGAGAGCACCTGCTGAAGCCATGCCCTGTCACTTCCAAGCCTAAGTCATGACAGAGTAGAGCTTCTGCAGGCTTTCCTTCTGACGGTCTCCTCCCTACCTTCTCCTCGCCACTGCCCCAACCAGAACATGTGCTTTAGGAGCTCTGAGCCAAAATCTAAGAGTTCCAACAACTCTGCAGCTGCCATGCTGGAGAGAACCACGGAGAGGCCGGCCACACACAGACAGGGCAGGATCTCTGAAGAGACGGAACTACACCAGCCCCCCAGCCCTTCCAGAATCCCCACATCAACCAAACCAGGGCACGTGCAAATACATAAGGCTTCAGATGATCCCTACTATTCCCTCCCTTTTTTAGGGTCTCTCTGCCACAGCCAAGACATTGTGGAGTAGAAAACAAGTCATTTCTGCTGTGCTGTATCTGAGTTACTGACACATAGAATCTGAGAACATGACAGATGTTTCTGTATAAGCCACCAAGTTTTTGTCCCATGTGTTACATGTGTAACTAGAACACTCCCTGCACAGAAAACCCAATTACCTGCAAGACAAAAACATTCACTACCTTCCAAGAACTGTATTTTGCATTTTATCACTTCTCCTCACAACCATATTGAAATGCCACCCCTGTTTCACAGATTAAGATTATTGGGCTCAGCAAGCTAATCAGGTGCTCAATGTCATGCATCTGAAAGGTAAACCATCCTGGAGCCCAGGTTCTTCTGACTGCGAAGCCCATGACATTGTCCTTCCCCTCCCTGCCTCTCCCTCCAAGTCCACACTGCAGAGTGCAGAGAACATCAAGCTCTGGTACTGGGCTCAGTAAAACCATCATCACTTAGTTCTTCCTTTTCAACTAATCTCAATCAAAGACACTGAATCTATCATGTAGAGATTAGTACTGAATTATAGCTGTTTCTAGAAATGTTGAAGTAAAATAATGTAAGAATGAGGGAGTTGTGTTAAAGCTGATTAATAGAAACTATTTGGAAAGAAGACACCTATTTAGAACAATATTTAGGGTTCCTGCTGTGTTTTGATTTTAAGGGTTACAAATTGCACTCTGACAAAAGTGCTCCTGCAAATTATAATTACATTCATTTATTTCCCAATGAATGTTTTCATTCACAGAATTTCACTATTCTCTGTGGGCATATGATTAATATGCATGTGCTCAGGCAATATTCACAGACTTTATAATCCTCAAGAGAGAAAAAAGTGATCAGCGTTCCCCAGTCTGAGGCTATTTCAAATAAATTTCTGCACCTGTAAAGATGCTCTTCTGGGGTGGGCTGTGTTCGCAAAGAAGCTGGATGTCGAGATGTCCTGTGTCCTGATATGTTCAAGGGTAAAAGCATTACCTTGTCATTCCAATGGATCACGCTTATAAAAAGCCATCCTTACATTGTGGAGCCATCAAGAGAAAGCTTTTCTTTGGCAGTGAATGAAAACAAAGGCAAAAGATGAAAGGAATCATCATTTAAAGGAAACAAAAAAGCCTCTACAAAGAAGTGCATAAATGTAGAAGGCAGAAAAAAAAGGTGCATTATATATGGAGTGAGTAGAAACAAAGGAAAGCCCAATGGACCAATAGCCTTTCTTCACTAATACTGTCAAAATTTGGGAGGAAAATCAATTTTGAAGGTTTTAAGAACAAAACTGACAGCCAAGAGCTTAATATATACATAGCCACTATGTTTCCATTTTTTGTTTCCATTTCAGAATTCCTGTGGGCAAACTCTGCATGTACAGCAGACTGGGTGTGATGTGTCTTTATTAAGGCAACAAACAAAACAAGAACAATTGGAAACCAGCCAATATTTTGGTTGTCTACTTCCATCAACTGGTTGGGAGGATTTTTACCATAAATAGCCTCTTTTAAAATGGAATGAATGGTGGATCTGGATAAGTATTGTACCAAACTGACACCACGTACAAAATCAGAGGTGCTCAAAAATGTCAAATGTTAATTAACATGGGCACACAAGCCATGATAAATGAATCAAAGCAAATCACATCTTCATTTGAAGATGAAACTCCAAACTGAAATCTTTCCCAAACAGTACCTGCACATATGGTGTTTTTTTGTTTAAAAAAAAAAAAATGTCAAAGGAGCTCTGTGTTCCCCTTTATTACGCCTTTAAAAATAAGAGACTCAAGCCAGATTGGACAGTTTACTTTTAAATTTCAGTTTCAACTGTTTTCAGCAGCTCGTTTTGAGAAACATCTGTCCAGTCTGGCTCTTGGGGAGATGTTCAAAAACAAGTGTCCTCATTTGAATGTTAAGGGACTCTCCTAAGGGAGATAACAGTCCTCTGAAAGTATGCAAAAACTATTAAAACATCTGTAATCCTTGAACTTTCTAATCAAGTTCAGTGCACAGTATGACCCAATTTCACTCTTAATGAAAAAAAGAAAAAGACTTGTGTGCTTCACTGACACCTTTAAGACATCACATTATTTTCGTATTAAAAACTTTGACCTGTTCAGTGATCAATTAGTTTGGAGGCAAAATTGTCCTAGGATAAGGTTATGCAGGGAAGAATTCATATTTGAATAAAAAATAACCTGAAGTCTGAGTTTTGGTACAATACTTACATAAAATCCACATGTGAGACTTGTGTATGTAGGTGCAGGCTCAGAAAAGTCTCCAAGTTTGGGTCCACAACACAGAACTGTGTCATAAAGAATTAATGTAGGTTCTAATTTTCACCAGAAAGGATCCAAATAGGTTAATAAACATGTGCTGCATGTCATATATGACAATATACATTGTATATTCAAAACCCCCCTTGATCTTCACAACAATTTCAAAAATTATGTAACAGCTCTCTTTTACAGATAAGTAAAAAGGGAATCCAACAAGCGAACATGTGCCCAGGCTGATCCCATCAGAACCGGCAAAGCTGGGACTGGACCCACAGCTCCTGTGACTAAAGAGGCCCATAAACTCGTCTCTCCCCAGCAAACATCCTACTAGGAGTAAAAATGAGTGTCAACATGAGGAAAGGATAAAATACTATCTGTGATTTACTGAGACCACAAAGTAAAAAAGAAAGGCCCAATCAGTTCTGATGCATTTCAAGATAACTGAGGAGAGGCTGAATGCTGAGAGCTGGCTATCAGAAGTGTAACTACACATTCTCTCAAGGAAGAGAACCAGTCAAAAGTAGATCATCCAGACCCAACTTTTAAAACTTTTTAACTTCTCTATGAAGCTGATGTATAAGACATGGTATTTCCTCTGGGAGAGAAGAGCCTGTGTGAGTTTGTTTTGTTCATTCTCTTGATTGAAAGAAAAAATCAATTAAAGTTTTCCTGAGAGACCTTCAGTACCTTCCCAAAGAACAAGGGAGATGCTGGAAATATCCTGAATTCAGCAGGCACTACACTCTACTGAAAATTATTCCATACATGTTATTTGTTAAGTCAAATTCAGTCCTTACATTTTACAGGCTTAAGAGGAATACCTGGCAAAGAACAGAACAGAAAAAAAAAAAAAAAAATTACCCAATATTTGATTTTAAAGTGCTTTCTTTCAAGTTTTCCCAAGTTCTTATATTAAAATTTGTCATGGCCTGCCTCAAAACTCTGCCAGAAATTTATGAGGAATGAAAAAAAAATCCTCTAATAGATTCAGAAATAAAACTATGGCATTTTGAAAGAAAACCGATATGAACGCCCTTTAAAGAGAGTTCAGCAAGGACAACACAAACCGTATGTTGCAGGTATGTGATGGGAACCACATGCTCCAGGAGGCTTCTTACACTTGATGTGCTCCCTGAGAGCTGCCAACATCAACAAACAACAGTGTTTACTGGGCCTGCAGGTACAGCCAAGGTCGGAGGGAAGTTTGGGCTCTGTGAGCCTCAGTCTAATTTTTTAATGTCAAGCAAGAAAACTGACATTTGGGGGTACATTATTGCTATCCAAAGAAAATATGTGGGATGGGAAAAAGGCAAATATTAAATTCTGAAGTAAACAAAACATGAGGTCCTTGGGTAAAAAAGAAGATTCTAATTTTTTTTCCTCAAATACTCTCCTTTACTCATAGTAAGATTCACCTTTTATATATTAGATGTCTTCTTGGAGAACTTTATATACATGACAGGTTTCTGAAATTCTGAAAGCCTACAAAACTATCATGTCTTACAATAAAAGATCCACTGCATAATCACAATACATGAATTATTTGTTTTAAAAACAACTTTCATTTGCATAGATAATCTCCTTAACCCACTCACTGGACATTCACATTAGTAATTGTATAATGTCGTATGATGGATTAAGTTTTCATAAGCAAGGGATATGTATATTTTTATCTTGTCTTTATTTGCCTCTTATCCTCCTCATTCCCATAACCGCTTATTCTGTTAGTAAGTTAGATCAAATTATATATGCCTTTGGTTTTATATATACATATATACATACACGCGTGCACACGCACACACACATATGCTTTAAAAAGAAATAAATTATAAGACGGCATCTGGATAGCAAACAATTATAGTAAAGACAGTCGATTGTTTGAAAAGGAAAACATTTACTGCTTATACCTGGATATATTTATTTTCTTTTCCTTGTTAAACAAACAGGAAGTGGTCCTCCAAAAGGCCCCCACAAATGAAGCATTTACACATCAAAATGCACAGGCATTTGAATATTGTCAAAGGGAGCTGAAAGTGCACAGGGACCATCTCTCTCTAGTCCTTCTTATGAACCATCTACTTCTGTGACCACTAGAAGAATCTAGTCACAACATAGGAAAAAAAGAGCCCACCCTCTGCATTCCATAGCTCACATTCTGGCTCTGCCACTTACTATCTGTGCCTCAGTTTTATTTTCCCCCTTGGGGTGAATTTCAGCTGACACTAAATCATACTTTAAGGGCCCTAATATTTCAATTAGATTTTTGTCAACAGCTTTGAGAACGGCGTCCAGCATACATTAAGGCTTAGATAAATACATGTTGCTGCCATTGTTAGTGGTGTTGCTGTTATTAAGACACTATAACGTAACACATTTTTTTTGGATTTCTTTCTTTTTTATTTCAGATTAACATGAGGGTATAAACAACTAGGTTATAATATTTCCACTTGTTAGGTAGAGTCCCTCTTGTAGTTGTGCCCCGCAACCAAATGGTGTGCCATCTACCCTTACATTGTGTCCATTAAACAGGAGTACTCCAATCCCCTCCCCTCTTCCACTCTCGTCCCTCTGTTTTTCAGATTTCTTATTCACATCACATGAGCCCCAATGGCCTTGGCAATTGATACATTCTTCTTGTAGAACACCAAGCTATCTATCCATGGTCAAATAAGGTTATAAGAGATAGACAAAAATATTCGCATGCAACTAGATCAGTTTCAATTTTCTTATGGATGAAATGAATGAGTTTGTCAAAACAATCCTTACGGTCCCTCGTAGATCTGTGATTTCTCCACTCTAAATAACTATGTCCATATTCGTATCATTAGCATCATCAGCATACCTGTGAATGCATTTAAAAGGTCTTCCAAATTTTATAAGTCAGGGCATGAGACATTAAAACATGGGGGCGGAGGGGAAGCCTCTTCAAGATTATAGACTAGAAGTATAATAAATTCATTAATGTTTTTAATTTCACACTTAAAAAATGGAGGTGTACAAGTCAAGTTGGGAGATCCCTAAAGTGACTCTGAGAATCATCCTTTGGAAAATAAATAAATAAATACCTTTCTTGTTGAAGCATAGCAAGAAGGCCCTAGCTCTAATTGGTAGCCATTGTTTCTAACAACAACAGCAAAAAAAAAAAAAAAAAAAAATAGTGGGTAGAAAGATAAAAAGAAACCCAGAGTAAGAGTACATGACTATAAAGAAGAGAATTTTCTCCCCTTTGCACTACTTAGTTCATTTCTGGCTACCTGAAGACTTACTATAACAGTCTATAGAAGCACTGGATATAATTTGGTCACCACTGCTTTTAAACATTACTGTTTCTCCACATGCTGAGTGAAGACAAAATACTTACTTAGACAAAAATGTTTAAATTCCTCTCCTAGTAATCCTAAGTTATTCTTCAATAATAGATAATTTTCTCACATATATAACTTAGCACAAATCCCTACTTTAAAACATTTAGATATGAAAATAAATCCAGCAATTTGTCAACAGGGGTTAATTTATTCAAGACAACACAGTGTGTTTCTCATAAAAATGGAACAAAATGCCCCAAAGCAATGTTAAAATTTAAAAGAAGATAGTAAGAGTGATGGAGACGGGAGGAAAAAGCAAAAGATGAAGATAAAATGAAAATATTAATTTCATAGTAACACTTAGAATCTACCCTTACAGAAATTTTAAAACATACAGTGTATTACTCAATTTTAGCATTCAAAATAAGTCTAAGCAGTTGGAAAATTCAAATACCTAGAATTTCTTTTTAGCTGACAATTTTGATCTTCTTGAATATTTACCAGACTTAATAAGTAAAAAAATGGATTCGACTTGGATGTTTCCTCCTTTCTTTTCCCACAGAGAGGATTTAATGAATTCTGAAAAGGCAAATGTTTGAGAAAAAGTAAAAGAAAATTACTATTTCTCTTATATGGGTCTAGAATGGAAAACAATTTAGAAACTGTGATTGGGGGGGGGAAAGGATTTTAAGAGAATAATAAAATGGCTTTGACACAGTTATTTCTCATGGCCATAGCCCCAAATAGTCCCATGGCCACTGCTGCCTCATTTAATTTTAGAAGAACTCACAGTAAAAAAGAGAGGGAAAAAATACTATTTTTATTAAAGAGTTAGTTTATTCATACACATAGGCATCCACTACTGGTTTCTTCCTCTCTACTCTGCTGCCTCCAAAGGAAAGAATTCCTGGGAGGAAAATCCAGGACACCACAGTCGGAAGGACTCTGAGGCTGTGTCCTCTAAAAAACAGAAGGAAGGTACTGTTATCCATTAGTAATGTCTGTCTTGAACAAGGAATAAAAAGAGCTGCAACAACATGCAAAAGAGAAAAAATGAATAAACCTGATTGGTCAGAATCTCTATGAATCTTGTACTCTCACGGGTCTTTTGCTTCTTTCTTAGAACAAACAATCCCATTTATAAGTAGGCAAGAGACATCAGGAGGACCTTTTCTGAAGACAAATGGCTCACAGACATATGAAAAAATGCTCATCATCCCTACCATCAGAGAAATGCAAATCAAAACCACCCTGAGATATCAACTAATGCCACTGAGAATGGCCCACATCACAAAGTCCCAAAGCTGCAGATGCTAGTACAGATGTGGACAGAAGAGAACACATTTACACTGCTAGAAGGACTGCAAACTAATATGCTTCTTTGGAAAGAAGAGAATCCTCAAAGAACTAAAAGTAGACCTTCCAATTGATCCGGCAATCCCATTACTAGGTATCCACCCAGAGGAAAAAGAAATCATTTTACCATAAGCACATATGCACTAAAATGTTTACTACAGCTCAATTAATAATCAGCAAGATGTGGAATCAACCCTAGTGCCCCTCAACCCATGAGTAGATTAATAAACTGTGGTATACATATACCATGGAATACTATTCAGTCATTAACAAAAAAGATGGAAAACTTTACATCTTTTATATTAACCTGGATGGGGAGTTGAAGAACATTCTTCTCAGTGAAGTATCACAATAATGAAAAACCAAGTATCCAATGTACTCAATACTGATATAAAATTAACAGATAAAAATGAGAGAAAAACAGAATTAAATTCCAGTTGGGGGATGGGGGGAGAGGGGAGGAGGAGACTGGCAAAATTCCATCTAATGGACACAGTGTAAGGATCTAAAAGCACACTCCCTGGTAAAAGGCTCAACCACAATGGTAAAGTCCATTTACCTAACAAATGTAAATGGAGTAATCTAATCATTTGTCACTCATATTAATCTGAAATTAAAAAAAAAAAACAAAACACAGGAATTGTACTAAATTTGAAGGTAGTTGGCTTGCCTGAATGGATTTTTGGTACAAATAGCATTCTGAATTATTCTTTGAGGTTGTAAAATAGTAACCAGATTCTAAGAAGCCAAACAATTTTTACCTGGGCACTTGCCAGCTTACTTAAAATAACTTGATTATGACTTCCTTTCACATTTTTAATGTGCTGTGATCAAATACTCGTGTAATCTAATTCTAACCTTATACCAAAAGCAACTTTATGCAAAATCATTCCTTTCTATTAGTCTTATCTCATGCCAAGAATATACTGGCTTGTGTTTCAAAAACAAAAGGCTTGAAATAGTGCCATTCAACCCATCATCATGTTGTTTTTACCTTCTCTTTCTCTTCTTTCTTTCTTTCTCACATGCTCAGGACTCTTAGAACAAACAATCACATTTATAAGTAGGCAAGAGACATCTTAAGAACTGAGGGCACCTACTTTTTGGGTTACTTTATTGTTCTCCCTCTAGAAAGCTCACACTCTACCCTAACAGCATGTAAGCATTCTTCTTGGCTTTTTAAGTCATATCACACATCTTCAGACTTTAAAATTTTGCACTAATCTTCATACATAAAGATGGGTAATACAAAGCAATAGGAATGCACTATACTAAGGAATCAGAAGGTGGATTGGAGAAGGCTAACTGCTGTAATCGACAGCTTACCATCTCCGCATTTATATAGCTAAACACAATAAAATGTGTTTTTCACTCATGTCACGGTCTAATGTGAGTTCTAGGAAGGCTTCGCTCCACGTAGACATTCAGAAGACCAAGATCCTGTTATCTGGTGGTCCCGACACCTTCTATTCCCTGGACTTTTCCACTGGATCCTCTGCCTTCAGTCAACCCATGAAGGAGCAGAGGGGGCAGGTAGAGGTCACCTCCACTCTTAAAACTCCTTAGCATGGAGATGCTGCAACTCACTTCCACATAACTTCCAATCACACGCCATTAACTATGGCCCCATCTAACTTCCAGGGAAGCTGAGAATTTGGTTCAGTGGTGTGCTCACAAAAAAAGGTAATGTATGAGTGGGTACTAATAACCTCTATCACAGAAGACCAAGTTTGCCATAAACTGATTTCCAAGAATGTAGCATATTGATACAGAAAGCTGGTATGAAAAGCAACTGCATAAAGATTAGGAAATACTTTTTAACTTGTAAAATGCTATGTAAATATATGGCACACTGGTCTCCAAACATACACAAAAGATTCTTTTTCAGACTTTTAAGAATCCCCAAATTCATGAATATAGAAATATTCTTAAGGGTTTCAAGTCTTCTCCTAAACCATATTTCCATCAAAAGTAAATACTCTGCTATTCATAGTTTTATTTTGTTTTTACTTTTGTATTTTTTGAGATAGAATCTCACTCTGTTGCCCTAGGCTAGAGTGCCATGGTATCATCATAGCTCACAGCAACCTCAATCTCTTGGGCTCAGGCAATCCCTTTGCCTCACCCTCCTGAGTAGCAGGGACTACAGGCACCTGCCACAACATCGGGCTAATTTTTCTACAGTTAGAAGAGACAGGGTCTCATTCTTGCTCAGGCTGGTCTCAAACTCCTGAGCTCAGTCAATCTTCCTGCCTCAGCCTCCCAGCTCACATTACAGATTTGAGCCACTGCATCTGGCTCTGTTCATGGTTTCATACTACAAACAATAAACTTCTTTGATTTAAACTTTTCCCTCTTGCTGACAGTTTTTTTTCCAAAAGGAAATATAATTTTCAATATGTGTCAACCTAATGAGACAAGGGAACAGAGTTAAATCAAGACGCAAATATTTGAAAATAATTAAGGTTCACTATGCTGTGATCCCATTCATCTACGTGGGGTTTAACCTCAGTGTGATTCCAAACCAGGATCAAATGATTGGCAAAATAAATGTGCATATACACATTGCATGTCATGGCACTCTAAGGTAGCTTAAAAATGGTAAATATTGCAAAGGGTAACTATGGTTGTTAAGCCTATGTGATATTATGCTCTTGGAGTTTTTGAGAAATTAACTCATGTCCATGGCATCTGAAAGTTACGTCTAGTTTCACAGTTTTTTCCACTGCCTTCCCCTCCACCACCATAACTACCACTTACACTTCTCAAACAGCTCCATAAACCCTTTCAATTTCCTGAAACCTCACTCCTTTCAATAGTGGTGCAAATTCTCCTTGTCTTCTGTGGACTGGAAACAAACTTCCAAACAGGACCATTCACTTTCCTGTCATAATGAACATGCTTTTTCTCCACGTTGACCTACCTCAATGAACACAAACTAGGATATCAGAGAGAACATGGAAAGAACCTGTATCCCAGGAACACATGTCCGAATATAGGCATTAAAGTGCTTAAATTATTACCCCCAAATTGGTATTCCTCCCAGGTATGTTGCCCTTACTGAGAAAATAAAGCAACTTAAGACTCCCAAAGAGGCTCACATTCTATGAGGGGCACACATCCATCAACTGCCCGTATTCAAAGCAACAGAAGTCTGAGAAATCTCTCCCTGGTTATGAGGAAATGTAGCCTGTTAATCAAGGTAAGTGAGTTGTTTCTACAGAGCAGGGTTGTGAAACTGCTTTGCATATATTTGCATATTCACTGCTCTGAGCTGTCCCATAGCAAATGCAACACAAAACAGTGAGAACAACAGCTCCATATATAACAAGCACACAAAACAACTTATATTTCTTCCATATATTTGTCTGGGGTAACTTTTTCTCCATAGCCCTGTTAGCAGCGTCCAGATTTTCCTAAACACAAAGTTGAGAGGCACTGCTGTAGACAGATGGGCATGAAGAACTGGGAAGGATACAGATGTTTTACCAAAGTTAGAGAAAAATAACTTTTACTTTACAAAAGCACATGAGATCTCATGTTTCCGGGCCCAATTCTCAGTATATCAGTTAGTACACAATTTTTAAGAAGTCAATGTCATTACTATCCTAATGTTTGTACTTTTAATCTTATTTAAAATAACCACATAAACCTCTGAGCATCTTAACCCAGATGTGAAAAGATGATCTAATGAAAGAAAGCAACAGAATGGATTTAAAGCAAAAGAATATTACTAATAAATTAAATCTTAATACAATAAGTAATTTTTTTGAAAGATAAAAATTACTTTCTTGCCTCAGGAAGACATGGGAAACCGGAATAGAAAATAGCCACACTGGAGAAATGGAAATGTGAATTTTCTTCTTTTACCAAAAGAAAGTCAAGCCCATAGAGATAGCCAATTTGGAGAAGCTTCTAACCCCAAAGCAAATTCATACCGATAACACAAACAGCAACTTCCAGAGTAAACGTCTGATGGAAAATCTGGTTTGCAGTCAGTACGAGTGAAATAAAAATGTTCAGGGATTTGGTATTTTTCTTAGAAAAGTTGGATTTACAAGAAAAATATCTTTAGGTAGGATCTAAACATGCCCACCAGCAAAAGATAAAAATGACAAAGAACAATACATTTTCTTCAGAATCAAAAACACTTGTTTTCTCCATGTGCCAAGGAAAACTGTTTGCTTTGGATTAGACAGTTTTACAGAGATTCAGAAAATGAAGTAAAGTTCATAAATGTCAAGCATGATTTCTTTTTAAGCTGTGTATATAAGAAATACCTAATTTTTTTTTAGTGTTGCCAGTCTGTGTACTAGCTATTTTTTTTTTTTTTTTTTTTTTTTGCTTAGCCTTCACAGCTGCTTACGTTTTAAAATACGTATGTAGTTTTCTGGAAAAACCATATGCAGTTTTTTGCTTATTCTTTCTGACTGTGGAGCCTGGTGGCTTAGGTTGTAAAGCTCTGCAGAATCTTTTTTAGTTGACCCAAGTTTTAGTTAAACTTGTGTCTGTTAAAATACTTCGGGCTGTAGGTAACAGAATCCCCTACTAAAAGTGGCTAAAGTAATAAGGGCATGATTTTTCTCACATAAAACCCGAGTCTGGGTGGTTCATGCAGCCACTCGCTGACAGCATCAAGCTGTCATTTCAGAAAATGAATCGAGTCCACAATGGAAACACAATTTCTTTGTAAGCTGTGTCTTCTCTGCCTTCTCTTGGAGCTGCCTTGTCCTCTCAGCTGGGTTCTGTGCATAGTCCCCAGATAGCAGCAGAAGTTCCAAACACTACATCCTTGTCTCAGTCCCCTTCTTGTGAGTAAATAATCCCTTCTCAACAACTCCACCACCACCTTTCTCTCAGTTTTCTCAGTTTCCATTCACCGGAATTGAATCACATGCCCACGTTTAAATACATCAATGAGCAGAGAAAATGAGGCCACTGCATTTTTTTTGACCAATGAGATTTACCACTTAGGACACAGGCTCCCCTGGCAAAGTCAGCCAATTAGAACAAGACTAAATACAAACTGGGTAATATGATTACCAAGTAAGAAGGAAGTATTTAAAAATGTCTGTCAAATAGCTTATATGCATGGGACTAACAAATAACAATTTGTATTCCAAAGAGTCATTTTAATTGATAGGTCAGTTCCATAAATGATTCTATGTTACTTCTGATAAGTGGAACATATTTAATTTTATTCTATTATTTTATCATATTTTCTTAGCATAAATCAAAGCTATTACAACTGAATCTTATAGAATTACAAATTTCTAAGGTAGAAGATCCTTGATAATTAATACACTGGTGTCTGACAAATCAAATTGTATCATAAATTTACCAGGAATGCTCACTAAAGGAGATTTCAATAGAAGCTTTTTATTTCAAAATATCCAGTTTTAACATCAAAAATGAGTACCAAAAATATGGGAATGATGTGTGCTCGTTCATTTACTACTTCCCTGTTCCTTCATTAGCTTAGTGGACTCACTAAAACACCTGCTCCAAACCAAAATCTACATCAAAATAAGTGTTACTAGCTTGTTGGCTCGGCGCCTGTGGCTCAGTGGGCTAAGGCGCCAGCCACATACACCTGAGCTGGCAGGTTCGAATCCAGCCTGGGCTCGCCAAACAACAATGACGGCTGCAACCAAAAAAATGGCCAGGCGTTGTGGCGGGTGCCTGCAGTCCCAGCTACTTGGGAGGCAGAGGCAAGAGACTCGCTTGAGCCCAGGAATTCGAGGTTGCTGCAAGCTATGATGTCACGGCACTCTATCCAGGGTGACAGCTTTAGGCTCTGTCTAAAAAAAAAAAAAAAAAAAATAAGTGTTACTAGCTTGTTAATCAATACAGTTTCCTGTTTGATCCCTTAAAACCTCCTTCTGACATAAGAGAGCAAAAACATAACCCCAGGGGCACTCCAGAAAGCAGATGGACAGAGATGTTTTCAGGGGCAGCAGACCCCAGCTGCACTGTGGACCAAAAGCTCCCTTTACCTGTGTTTTCCAAGGTAGCATCATGGCTCAGCAGAGAAAAGAGGACATTGGACGGGGAACCAAGAGCTCTACCATCCTTGGTTGGCAACAGGTTTTTTTCTTCATTTTACAGATAGGGAAGTAAAACACCTTAAATAAGATTCAACCCCTTTCATTAATTATTGACTCATTGACTCAATTCATAAATATTTATTAAGCACCTACTTGAACCAAGCACTACCTTAAATTCTAGGTGTGTAGAGAAGAAGAGATGAAGTTCCTACAATCCTGATGGGTGGAAGACAAGCAAGAATCAGATAATGAAAACGTGTCAGGAATGCGATGAACATGCTGATGAGACAGAGATAGCAGAGTAGAGAGATCCACTTAGAGTGATTAAGGAACAGCTCAAGGAAGAGGGGACAGGTGAGACAGAATGAGTTACATGAAACAGAGAGAGAACTCCCCAAACAGGGAAAGCCATGCGTGAACATGTCAGGACATTTTAAAATGTGGTGAGCAAACAAGAAATAAGACAAAATGCAGGCAGAGAGGAGTGCAAGATCTAGGTCACCCAGGGCCTCGCAAGCCAGAGCAAGGAGTTTTTACTTTATTCCAAATTCAATGAGTTGCAGTTAATGATTCTATAAAGCCACACAAGTTGTTTGCATTGCAGGTGTGCGTGAGAATTATAGAAACCTTCCCCCTTTTAAGCCTCCCTGTCAACCATGAAGTAGTCCTGCTACAGCCCTAGGTGTGCCGAAGGAGATCGCCCTCTGCACTTTCCACGTCACTGTTGCTTCATTTTAGTTTGTTTTCTCTTTCTCTTAAGTATCAGATTGGTTGCAAAATGCTTTTGGAAGCAAGAGAACAGCAGTAACATTTTCTGGCCTAGAAGAACTGGACTTTGCTCCCACTTAATAAACACAAGTCTGTCTTCGAATATTTGCTTCTGATAAAACTTATAGGGGACCAACCTTATAGTACCCAAGAAAATCATAACCATGGAATTAAGGACAAAATTCAATTAAATAGTTGGTTGAAAATGAAATGGTAAGTCTAATTTCTCAGGACTGACTCTATACTTAGGTAAGAGAAAGGGAGAAAGGACTTTTGAATTCCTTTCCTGTGCCATCTTCAGCTTAATCAGCAGAGGAATCTGGTAAAGCACTGCAATGGCCCATAGGACTCTTTGATTATAAAGTCAGCTTTACTTAGTGAAAGATTCAGACATAAACTGTTATTGTTTTGGATTTTTGAAAGGTTACCACATGTATATACACTGGGAAAAAGATTCCCTCAATAAATGGTGCTGGGAAAATTGGATAGCCACATGTAGAATATTGAAACAGGATCTGCACTTCTCACCACTCAGAAAAATTAATTCATGATGGATAACAGACTTAAACCTAAGGCATGAAACTGTAAGAATTCTAGGAAAAAATGTCGGAAAAAGTCTTATAAACATCAGACGAGGCAAAGAATTTTTGAAGAAGACCCAAAGGCAATCATAACAATTGCAAAATTTTTTTTTTAACAATGGCAAAAATTAACAAATGGGACTTGATTAAATTAAAAAGCTGCCATGTGGCCGAGGAAATGAGAGCAAATAGACAATCTACAGAATGGGAGAAAACATTTGCATGCTACATATCCGACAAAAAGCTGATAAGCAGAATCTATAGAGAACTCAAGCAGCACTCTGAGGTGGGGGGATTGCCTGAGCTCATGGTTTCGAGACCAGCCGGAGCAAGAGTGAGACCTTGTCTCTAAAAATAGCTGGGCCTTGTGGCTGGCACCTGTAGTTCCAGTTACTTGGGAGGTTGAGGCAGGAGAATCACTTGAGCCCAGGATTTGGGCATGGCACTCTACCAAGAACGACAAAGTGAAACTCTGTCTCAAAAAATAAATAAATAAATAAAGAAGAAGAACTCAAGCAAATCAGCAAGAAAAAATATCAAAAACTCCATTAAAAAATAGGCAAAAGAACTGGGCGTTGTGGCAGGTGCTTGTGCTCAGGAGGCTGAGTCAAGAGAATCGCCTAGGCCCAAGGAGTTGGAGGTTGCTGTGAGGTGTGATGCCACGGCACTCTACTGAGGGTTAATAAGTGAGACTCTGTCTCAAAAAATAAATAAATAAATGGGCAAAAGACATGAACAGAAGCTTTTCAAAAGATAGTCTAATAGCTAATAAACATAGGAAAAAACGTTCTACCTCTCTATCTGGGGAAGGCATATCAAAACTGCAATGAAGTACCATGTACCTCCAGAGAGTATGCCTTTCATCAAAAAATCCTGAAACAACAGATGCTGGCATGGATATGGAGAGAAAGGAATATGTGTATATAGTGGGAACACACCTACAGTGCATCTTAGCAGGGTACTGGTGAAACTTATTAAAGGTAGAGTATCAATGTCTTTATATAGTGATCAAGAAAATGCCATGAAGGCTATCTTTAACAGTACGATCAAAATATTTCTGAATGTATATGAAGCACATTGTGCCCTATGATTGCAACAATGTACACAATTATGATTCAATAAAATTATAAAAAAAAAAAAGAACTGTAAGAAGACCTGCTATTTGATACAGCAATCCCACTACTGGGTATGTGCCCTGAGGAAAAAAACTCATTTTATCAGAAAAATAAGTGTACTCAGATGCTTAGAGCAGCACAATTCACAATCACAAAGATAAGGAACCAACCCGAGTGTCCATCAACACATGAGTGTATTAATGAAATGAGGTATATGTGTACTATGAACTAATACCTTTCCAGCCACATGGATGGAACTGGAGACCATTCTGAAGTGAAGTGTCACAAGAATGGAAAAACAAACACCATGTGTACTCACTATTAAGAGCTAGAACTAATTGATCAACACCTATGTGCAACATGTGGCAATAAAACTCAACAGCAAGGAAGACGATGGGAGGGTGCAGGAGAGGAGGGGAAATTCATACCTACAACTCAACAGAAAGGAAGACGATGGGAGGGTGCAGGAGAGGAGGGCAAACTCATACCCACAACGTACACTCTCCAGGTAAGGGGCACACTTTGAACTTTGACTCAAACTGTACAAAGGCAATTTATGTTACCAAAACATTTGTACTCCCGTTGTATTCTGAAATTAGTAAAGTTCTGGGAAAAAGAAAAAAAGAAAGCAAAAGGTTACCACATATTTGTGTTTGGGGAGAGGTACAGATAATTTTATGTGAAATAATTGGTGGGAAGAATAATAACTGAAACAACTTATCAAGATCTTCTACCAGAGTGCACTGGAAAATATGGGCTATCTGCCACTGAAATAGCATATCCCCCATCCAGCCATTGTCATAATGTGTGTAAATAAATCAATTATAGGTGGCCGGGGTGGCTGTGAACTTCTGTCTTTGTAAGCAGATATCACTTGCAATGTCCTGTAGTCTGTATTAGGAGCAAATAATCACCATTTCTGCAGTAGGCATTCAATATATTCAGTATAAATAATATATCTTATTTTATACAAACATAAGGCTTTACAGTTTTCCACTTAAGGCAAGTAGTTTTAAATATAACTCACCCAGACAAAATGAGGATCAAAGCTGATCAAGAGCACATTTAACAGCCCTCATATATTGAATATCTACTGTGTGCTCTGTGTTTTTATTCAGCGCTTTACGTACATTGTTTCTGTCTGAGTAACTGCCCAAAGAATGTGTCAATTTTTGAAAATGCAGATAAAAGGCAAGGACCAGGAAGAATAAGGATGAGAAGTTGTGGTACACTAAGAAAGGATAGCTGTAGGCATTGTTTATTTAAGTTCTTGAGGAAGGAGTACCATAATTCCTTAAATGTAATAAGCACATCTCATATGATTCGTGATAACTGTAAAGCTGGTTGCATTTATCAACAAATAGCTGCATCTCCATGTTCCTCTGTCATTTTCTGCTGAAAGTTTTATCTATGCTTGTATTTTATCAAGCCCTGTTTGGTTTCCCAGAAAACCACAAACGGATTCTTTTTATCTTTCAACATAGCAATGCCCATGAGCTTTGGCTCAAATGTGTCCTGAGGGGATGCTGCCCCTGTGACCTCATGCTGAAACTGCCTGAAAACTGTCTCCAGGGAGAGCAGGCAGAAACATTCAGGAAAAATAAAGAATCAGCCTTTCTGGAGAAAAGTAGATAGCTTAGTACCTATCTGTTTGGTGGGGGATAAAGCACAGCAATCCTACCGTTTGTTGTCCTTGAATGTTACTGTTCTTAATGTGCCCAATAAATAAATTCCTTCTCAGCACTCCATAATCACAACTGTCCTCTTGGTCGCAAAAGGCAGTAGATTGGGGAAGTTCCAAAAGGACATTGAAACAGGCCCTGGAAGTGCCAGGATACTCAGAATGGAAAAGGAGAAGCCACAATTCACACTTACTAAATGTGGAGTTATAATGGGTACCATTAAATTTGTGGTCCATCTGGGGAAAGTGATTTCTAAATTTTTGCACCACTGCTCACGGTCTGTGATGCGTGCAGGCAGAGCAGACAGAGCGCACCTCCCGGCCATAGATGCGCGTATGGGCCCAGCGCTGGCCAGTGGAAATCAGCAGATACTACACCCTGGGTCAGAGCAGAGGTTTTGAATATGACTCAGCCCAGTCTTCTGCGATCACTTATGAGAAGAAGTTCTATCACTCAAGAACAGCTGGTTCCAAGCAAGGGATGCTCCTGCAGTTTTAGTCCCAAAGTAAGCAGGGGTATACTCAACCCCCTGCTGCCACACGTAAAGTGAGGATTGCATAAATGTTTACGATCGCAAACCTCTGAAATTTAGAATTGGTAGTCACCAGAGCACACCCGCTTAGTAAGACATTACAATATTTGATTCATGGATAGTAGATCTAAAGTGAAGACTCACGTCATTTATATGTGGGTTGGATCTGCTGAGAGGGGTGGAAGCGAGAGTAGAACAACCCCATGATCTCACCTGAGCGACAGAATCATAAATGAAGCATTGACATCCTGAGATACTATGTGAGTGTACACACTTCTGAAAACTACTGAGCCATGTATATAATTGGTGGGTTCCTAAACCATCTTAACAGATGTGCTACAGGCCTTCAAGTCATTATTGGTTTCTTTTTTGTCTGACATAGTGAAAATTATTTAGTCATAGTGTAAGAGTCAAAAACAAAAAAGGCTAAATTCACTAAAACTTGGCGTTGGTGTGAAGAGTTTATGCTTTCATTGGATAGCCTTCACTTCACAAATGATCCTTACATGGGAAATCTCAAAACACAAAATGTCAGCAAAAATACTGTAGTGCTGATCAACACCAGCTCAAATTAACATCTGCCCCCATAAAATTAAGAGCACATTCCAGCCACTGGGCAAATCCTTCCTGGGGAAACCCCAATCCATTTCAAGTTGTGAACGCTTTTATTTTCTTTGATCAAAGGATGGATTTCTAATGTGCTATCAGAATTTCTGTTATCACAAAATATACACCCTTTTTCATAACTGCTGAATGATGAAAAAATACAGAATTTGTGATCCTTTGAGTGAATTTCTAACAAGTAATGAAATTCAGATGAACTATATAATGATTCCTCATTTTCTTTATGAAACCTATCAGTTCAACTCTTTGCCTTGAGGACAGATGCTAAACAGTTGCTCTGGCAAGTTATTAAATCAAGTTTCTGGTTTTTTGCGGGCCTTTCAACATATCCCCCAGAAAAATGAGGCAGACAAAGAAACTCTATCAATATGCTGCATATAATTAAAATTTTAAAAAGAATTAATTCCTGAAATACTCTAAATAGATGGCCAGCGTTCTCATCAATCCACCAGTATTTTTCACTACAAGCATTTGGGAACATTTCCCCATATCCCTTAAAAACCAGAATGAAATATCACTACAATGCATCATTCAGAGTGCATTTATTTAATGCTCTTATTTAAAAAAAGGAGAAAGTAAACTGATTCCACTGGACACATTTGAAAATAATTTTATGAAAACTTTTGGAAATGAAAACCAAGTGTTTCTGATTTGTGAATCTACTTGGTTGAGCCAGTGAGTTGCGTAAATACTATTTCATAGACTGACATGAATGTTTAATGTACTAAATAACCAACTTGTAAGAAATTAATTTTCTGACATATCATCCATCACATGATTTAGTACAGTGTGTATTGAAAGAAAGGCCAGTGCAATGGCAAGAAAACATCTATGCTCTCTGGTAGTACTTTACACAATTGTGTAGCACATTTTACACCTAAGTCAGGGAGCTTCCTATTATGATGAGGGCAAAAACTTAAAATGGCCATGTATGAACCTAATTGATTTAACTATTTAAAGAAGTCAATCAACAAGGTTCTCTGCCTCCTTTATATTTTTAACAGGGCACCTTTTTCAAATGGTGTTGAGAGATTTTGAGGACCCAATTCCAATATTTATGATGGCTGCTACCGCAAAATGCGGGACATGCCATAATAGATCAGCAATTTCTGAACAATGGGTACAACTGCCCATAATCAATGTTTTTTTAAATCCTTTATTATCCCATAGGCCTCTTCAAATACTTTATATTTTCTAGATTTCACTCACTTTTCTTTATCACTGCATGTGACATTCTGCGGATGTGTATTTTAATAGAAACTATATAATTTTGTTGCCATACTACAATATTACTTTCATTGAAGGAACTGCACTGCTATCAGTAAAAGTGCATCTAAATTATTATTTACTGTATTATATAGTAAACCCTCAAAATTCCATTTAAAAGAAAAGTAGTCAGACAAAAAGAATGAAAGGCAGCTTTTCCATTTCAGAACTTTCACAATTGTCAAACGACTGCTTTATCATCATGATGTACCTAAATTCATTTCTGCTACTGAATATCTCCCTCTACAAAAGTGTTATTCAATTACATGGTTCCACAGCACACTGGAGGTCAGCTGCTAATAGCAGAAATGTATTATGATGCGCTTTTATTATTTCTAAGGAGCGAGAATAATAATACATTGTATTATAGAACTTCAGAAACAGTCAATGTTTTCATTCATTTGTAAAAACAGATAGGCAATTGAATCTAGAAGTACACAGAAGAGAAAAAAAATATCTTTTCATGAGGAGTAATTAGAGAAAACCCTTGATTTTAACATGACTAAACAGTGACCAACACACAGAATTTGCAGTAAATGCCAAACCACGTTCCAGTGCCCTTTAGACAGTGTCTGAGTTGCTAACGCACTAACTATGTTTATTTGGGTATTACTGTCCTATAAATATTATCGCTTTTTGGCACACCAACAGTTTAAATTAAAAAGAGAAAACAAACTTTTTGAAATTTTTAAATGCGGGTAACATTTTTATCTTAGCACCATAATTTATGGGGGGGAGAAAAGAAATAAGAATCTTTTCTATTGCTCTAGGGAGAAGCAAAGTTGCCAACCTTGGAAAGTTAAAATAGCATATTTAATGTCTCCACTCAATTGTTATAATGACAAAGATAAATTTCTCTATGTTAATGACAATGATTTCTCAAAGATTTCCCACTGTTTGCTCTTCCTCTCTCACTCTTAAATGCATCATTCCCAAACTAAGCATTTCCAGCCCCAAATTATTTCAATCTTCCTGAATGAAAAGGGAGATTCTGACGTGGAAAGCACATCTGATGAATTTACCACAATACTTGTCTCAATTCCTGCCATTATGAGGAACAGGGTATTACACAGACAAGTGAATTTTTTCAATAATTTATACCTATATTCAATCTTTATTTTAACCTCAATTGATTTTTTTCTCAATGTACGAAATGCCTTTCTGTCCTTTCTAAAAAATAAATAAATAAATAAAACATAGTCAAATAATTTCTTGATGAGTCAAGGTTGGTTTGTTCGCTTATTTATTTAGAGACTGGGTCCAGCTCCCTTATCCGGGCTAGAGCGCAGTGGCAACATCCTTTCTCACTGCAACTTTAAACTCCTGGAACTCAAGTGATCCTCTGGTTTCAGCCTCAGGCACACATTATTGTGCTGGCTAATTTTTGTGTTTTTCTACAGAGAAGGTGTCTTGCAATGTTGATGGTCTTAAACTCTGGACCTCAAGCCATCCTCTTGCCTAAACCACTCAAAGTCCTGGGAATACAGGTGTAAGCCACCATCATACCAGGCCAGTCAGGGTCTATTAACACTCTGTACAAATTCATTTACGTATTTGGCTTTAGATCTGACAGAAGGCCTTGCTGGACCACTTTAATAATTAGTTGATTTATTCATTTATTTAAATCTGCATTCTCTAAGTTACTTTACATAGCATTAGTTCACTCTGTACTTTACATAACTTTTGTTTTCCACTTTTGTTTTTTTTTATTCTGAGACAGAGTCTCACTACTGAGTCTCCCTCAGTAGACTATGTTGCGCCACAGCTCACAGCAACCTCCAACCCTTGGGCTTATGCGATTCTCTTACCTCAGCCTCCCAAGTAGCTGGGACTACAGGTGCACACCACAACACCTGGGTATTTTTGTTGTTGTTGTTGTCATTATTGTTTAGCAGGTGCAGGCTGGGTTTGAACTCACCAGCTCTGATGTATTGTTTAGCAGGCCAGGATGGGTTTGAACCCACCAGCTCCGGTGAACCCACCAGCTCCCGTGTATGTGGCCCACCCTAACCACTGAGCGATGGGCACCGAGCCTCTTCACTTCTTATGTAGCCTTTTACCTCCCTGTCAGTCAGCCACTTGATTTTTATTCATATTTATCAGCAAGTCAGGGGTTTGTCTAAGATTATGCAGGACAGCATAGTTGCCAGATAAATGAGCATTTTAAAGTTGCGTGTAAAGGCAAAGACAATTGGCACTGGGTGAAGCTTTATGGATCCTTACTTTGAATAAAGTTACTACATTTATTTCTTGTGTCACATCCTTGTCTTTTCACTGGCCTTTTGTTCTGCTTCTTACTTTTCACTTGGATCATTTATCCATTTGATAAACATTTACTGATTATGTGCTACATTAGCTCATGAGCATAACTAAATAATATCCCTGCCTTTAGAAGGTTCCAGCTTAGGAGAGGTAGATAAACACTGAAGCAACTAAGGATAGTGGAAGCTTCCTTATAGAAATCTGTATAGTAGAGGCACACAGAGGTTCTCCCTGGGGCTTTTAGAGAAGACATAATAGAAGAGATATAATTTATTTCAGTCTAAAAACAAGAGGGAGGCGGACATTTCAGGCACAGCCAGCACTATTGAACCAATTCAACTGACTGAAGAACATTTTTATTATTTATAAATACAATTCCCAATTATTTAAAGAATTTTAAGGAGTCCCGTATGAAAGAGATCAATCAAACCAGGAGGACAGCCAGTCAGAGATCAGATAATGAAAGAAGTGTTTGGGAGTTATACCAACTGTGAATCTGAAAAACTATTTAGACCAGACCAAATATGCAGGGTGTGAGACACAGACTGTTCTTTGAAGAGATCAGCACAAAAGGGATGAAAGGTGATAGTCTAAAGGCCTAAAAGCTTAAAGTTTCTTTTTAGTGAAATGAGTACTTATGATATTACATCAAAAAGATTATGCTTTGAGTTATGCGAGAATGAATGAAATGAACATATCCAGGTCCAGAATTCTGTGTTGTTCTTCTCCCTTAAAAATTAGCCTATCTCATCCTGTCATTTCTACTGGTCCACTAACTCAGTCTCTGCAAGGTCTTTAATGTTCCCTATATGACCATGTACCAAATCCAAAGGACATTTCTCAGACCCCATCAATAGCACATGAGAATATCTTACCTCCAAACTTCCTTGCTTTTGGTCTCTAGGACACAACTCTCCCTGAATTTCCCTCCACTCTACAGTTTTATAATTTTTTCCTCTTTTTCCTCTTCACCTTCTAGTCTCACTCTCTATAAATTGAGGATCTCCAAAGGTTGGATCTTGAACCCTGGGTCTTTTTTTTCTCTTTTTAGGTGATTTTATCTAGTCCCATCCTTTGTTATCATTTACATGCCAGTGAATTTCAAGAGATTAACACCAACTCACTTCTCTCTTCTGAAGTCAGGACGCAAATAACCAGTTGGTTATTTGGCACTTCCAATTGGTTAACAGGCAGGTCAAGTTCAGTACATGTCAAACTAAGTGCACTTAGTCTCATGAGTCTCCATCCCACCCTCTTCCTGGTGTTTTCTATGAATAAAAACTATAATCAGGCCAGGCTCGGTGGCTCAAGCCTGTAATCCTAGCTCTTGGAAGACAGAGACAAGTAGATTGCCTGAGCTCACAGATTTGAGACCAGACTTAGCAAGAGGAAGACCCCGTCTCTAAAAATAGCCAGGCACTGGGTGGACACCTGTAGCCCTAGCTACTTGAGAGACTGAGGCAAAAGAATCACTTGAACTCAAGAGTTTGAGGTTTCTGTGAGCTCTGACACCATGACACTCTACCAAGGCTGACAAAGTGAGACTCTGTCTCAAAAATAAATAAGTAAATATCACAATCACCCAACCTGGTGTTCATAACAAAAATCTGGGAGTCATCCTTGACACTTCCTTGTATCTCACCCTCTACATTTGAGGAAATTATTTACTCTTGTTAGTTCCACCTTCCTGCATACTTCCGGAATCCATCCACTTCTCTCCAATTCCACAGCCCCCACAAGAGTAAAACCTCTCACCTGACCAACTCTCCTCTCCCTAATGGACACTGAGGTCACCAAGCAGCCAAGGTTAACACTCCATATCAAGGTCAACAATGCCTTGCAGGGTTGGCCGCCCTCCTCCTTCATATCTGATCCTCTACCTCGCCTCACACACTTTCTATACTCTATCCAAAATGGTCTTCTCTCAGTAGGCATTTCTGAATGAATGACTTTCAAAAGAAAGGAATGAATTACAGGGAAGGCATAAAGAAGAGGAGGAAGAAAGATAAAGGGTGGAATGAATGCAATAGGTTCAAGGTAATTAAAAAGAAAATCTGCTTTGGGAATCAGAAAATTTGAGTCCTTCCTCAAACTCAGATATTCTGATTTCAAAAGCAGATTTTCTACTTAGAGTATTATGAACTTAAAAACAGATAAAATATCTCCCTTGCAGGGAATGCAACAAAAGTTAAGTAAGGTAATGTGCAAGAAAGTCACCTGTACTGAATTATACAAACAGAATTTGAGAGTTTAAGATATATAAAATACCCTATGAACCTATCATAGAGATAATGCAATTTAGATAATAAAAAGAAATGCATGTTCTGTGATTCTCAATCTGTTTTCCCTCTCTATTGTTCACAAGTCACAATATATAAAATTCTTCATTCATGTAAAATAGGTCATGGCACACTCCACTGAACGTACCTCATTCTATTGCTCTAATTTTCAATGAGTTTAGAAAGGGTTCAGTCCCGACCTCTTTCTCATCCTAAGATTATCAATCTTATGGCCTTTCTGCAAGTAAAATATATATATTAATTTCCTCAATAGGTGTAATCAATTTTATACATTTATTTTGAAACAAAATTATTTTATAATGTTAAAATAAAAACTGAGGAATACTTATAAGAAACAAATCCCCAAAACTTGAGATTTTAAGTAGTACTGGTTTTGAACTATGAATTATTTTCTTACTACATAGGGAATATCATTTTCTATTTCTGAAGCAGTATTTCCTTGTCTCATTACATACATAAAATAAGAAACAATATCAAGGAGGATATCCAAGACATATCTGCTTCCTAAGTGAAAGAATGATTAAAGATATATTGCACAAAAAATAAAGAATAATCTCTCATACTCATTTCAAATAGTTTTAAAGGACTCATATACATGTCTAGACTTAAAAAGTTATTATAATTATACATCACAAACTATACAATTTTTATAATTATGCATGTTAGACAAAAATAGTATCCATAATAAGCTACCATAGATAATAGTAAACCTAAACAATTCTCAGTTATTTCTTTTAGCAATAACACCTAAGATTTATATATGTTTACTGCATGACTATTTTTTCATGAGCAGAGTTGTCTGAAAGTTATATCAATAATAATAAAAATGGCTGTGACTGTGAGCATTCAATCAGCATTATATCCATATCTGTACATTCTAAGCCAAGCATTCATCTCTACCTAATTCTGCTGCCTTACTACTGCTATCTTGCCAACCAGAAAATTCTTCCAGGGAACTGCCAGACTCAGTTAGTCCAAGCAAAGAAGAAAAGAAGCCAATTATGAATTTCATTACTTCCACAATTTTCCTCAAGAGGAACATAAGAAGAAAGAACACCAAATTAAAAGAAAAGAAAAGAAAAGAAAACCTCCACATGTACAAGGGATCTTGATCAAACCAAGCTTACTACAGAAGTTCTTGTGAAATTAGATATGAAGGATTGTCAGGTAGTTTTGATATTTATTCCAAGGTAAAACAACTTCTTACTGCCTTGCCTTCCCTTTGTTTAGACTGATTGAAGTATTATTGTAATTATTGGATTAGAGATTCATTTTAAAATGAATCAACTCTTCAGACTTGAAATAGCTTTGTGAAAACATCTCCTATTTCGGCACCTGAAGACAAGCATTCAGGGTTTTGCCAATTCACTAGAAGCCCTCTAAATCTGCGTCTTCTTTCTTTTTTCCCTAGTCCTAAGGCAGCTTTGAAGTTTTAAAAGAACTTCATATATTTATGAAACAGAGTGATTATCCCAAGGCTCTGAACTCGAGCAAGAAGAAAAAGTGCTTGCCTTGGAGTAAAGATGTGTGGGCATATGCCAGGCAGGCAGGGGTATCAGAGTCCTTTGATGGAAATCCACAGTCTCAGAATGGTACCCAAGCAAAGCACAACAAACAATGAAAGCTAATTGCCAAATTCAGGACTTTTCTCCATAATTTATTGCATCTGCATGGCTTAGCGTCCAGTGCTAATTAACCTCAGCCAGGTTGGAAATACTTCCTGAGTTCATTGAAGTGCACCCCAGAAGCAGCAGCTACGTCTACAAGTTAGTGCTATCCTCCAGTGCCACAGTCCCACGGGAATGGCAAAGTAACGCCCACGCCTGTCAACAACGTCAACACCTCAAATGAAGAGGTGCATCAAGAACCGAAATGGCAGTTCTAATGGGATCAAGCTGAAAGCACTGAGTTTTACTATTTTGTTAGCAAGGGATCAGCTCCAATCAATTAATGATTTAATTACCTAGGCTAATTAAGATAATGAACAACAGCAAGCCTACAATCAATTAGCTCTATCCAAACTTTCCGTGTGGAGGATTGGGCCTTGAGGACTGTACTCTTTTTCAAAGTTGCCATAATAAAATATGTGGATATATTCCAAAACCCACTGCTGGGGGTAAGATCCCACTCTACCTTATGCAAACATACAAGGTCAGGTGAATGATTCTTTGGCAACAGAGGGTTGTTAAAATGTGTTAACTGGATAGGCAGTGGATAGTTAACATTCTTTCCGAATTGCAGATTTTTAACCAAATATGTCTCTCTAAAGCAAGCAATGGACCAAAGTCAGGAATGTGCCCCTTTGGTCACTCGGTTTCTGTGACGTGTGTTATTTCAAAGTAAGCATGGAAGAACACAAACCCTTTTTCAAAATCCATCAGAAAGTAGCCATGTTTCTTGAATACACTGTTTTGGAGGTAAAGTGCTTCCTAAATTAGCACAGGCCAAGAAATTCATAGATTTCATTAAGAAGCACAGACAGGGCTCGGCGCCTGTGGCACAGTGGTTATGGCACCAACAACATACACCGAGGCTGGCGTGTTCCAACCCGGCCTGGGCCAGCGAAACAACAATGACAACTGCAAAAACAAAAAAATAGCTGGGAGTCCTGTAGTGTCAGCTACTTGGGAGGCTGAGGCAAGAGAATCCCTTAAGCCCAAGAGTTTGAGGTTGCTGTGAGTTGTGACGCCACAGCACTCTACTGAGAGCAACATAGTGAGTCTCAAAAGGAAAAAAAAGAAGCAGCAGCACAGACAGAAGCAAGCGATGAGGGAGTGTGCACAGCCCTGAAGAGGAGAGAAGTCTAAGCTCTTCAGAGTCTTCCTCCCTACATTTTACACCTACTTTGAAGTTTAAGGTTCTACCGTCTGATTCCTCAAATTACACTGGGTCTGTTCAGTGTCCTTCACAGAGAGAAGAAACCTCATCATGTTGTGTTTAGTCACGGCCCTAGGAAGCATCACCTATGACTGCCTATAATAAATACCTTTTAAGAAATGTCCCACCAAGCAAAAATCCAGCCAGGCACAGAAAGACACATACTGTGTGAGCTCACTCATCTGTAGAATTTGAAAAAGTCAATCTCACAGATTTAGAATAGAATGGTGGCTGCCAGGGGTTGAGGGGGTGTGGAGGTGGTAGAAATGTTGGTCAAAAGAGGTCACGGAGATGTCGGTCAAAGGACGTGAAATTTCAGCTATGTGGAATAAGTTTAAGAGAACTATTGCACAACACGGTAACTATAGCTAATAGTACATTGTATTCGTGAATAATGAGTACAGTGTTCTCATCACAAAAACGATTTTGTAGGATAATGCATATGTTACTTAGCCAGATTTAGTCATTCCACAATGTACATAGATGTCAAAATTTCATGTGGTACACAGTAAATGCATACAATTTTAGCTATCAGTGTAATGAGACTTAAAAAACAAAGTGGCATAGGCCTTAATCAAAAGGTATGTCTGTGTAACCATATATAGGAATCCCCTCAAAAAAGCAACTAGAGTTATAATTTCAGTGTTCTGTTACTAACACTGGAAACACTTTTTCCTGGCAACAGCGAACTGTATGGGCTCCTGAAAATGAATTAAAGCCCTCTGCAGGAAAGTAAATATCTGAAAGAATTGGCTCTCCCAAATGTCCTGTGGGCAAACACATAAATAGCTCATGTTCATTAGAAATTAACATTTAAAAGGTAAATCAAAAAGGATATCAACAATACATCCCCTTATAATTATGAATGTGTTTTAAAATCAGAGTTAACAATAATTCGTGTAAATATAATCTACGAAATATTTTGGACAAATCTTCATTTCTTGGACCTTTACTTGTGATGGACCTTCAAACTCTTGGTATTCACAAAATTTTTCTCAAATCTCCAACAACTGAATAACATTAGGATTAGGGTTTAGTGAAAACAAGAATTCATGTTGGTTAGCACTTCGATCATCAAAGCACACAGCTTTCGAAGAAAGTCTTTAGGAGGAGCCAAGATGGTGGCCAAGTAGCAGCTTCCTTGCAACTGGGCTCGGTGAGACTGGGGAGAGAAGACTTCGGGCATCTCTGGCTGACGCGATATGCCCAGAAACATCCCTTTGGGGACACAGGGAGACAGCGTGAGACTTCTGGACCCCCTGAGGAAGGCAAAAGCAGTGGAGATCTGGCAAGTGGTTGCGTGTGTTCGTTCGGTCTAATCCTGCTGGCAGCTGCGGCTACAGCACCAGTGAGATTGCAAACTG
>CAUYON010168306.1:0-21248 GCA_963573935.1 Arctocebus calabarensis
GTATACACCCCTAATATGAGACAAATTCTTTATCGTTCAAGTGAAGGCTACAACCCATTTATTGCACAGGAAGATGGGGAAAGGGGAGAGGGAGGGAAGGGGAGGGAGAGGGTGGGGAGAGATGAGGACAAAGAGTGAGATCACATGTGTGGTACATATTCGAAGGGTCAGGAGAAAACTTCTAAATACGGATCAAAAATGTTTTCATATAGTAAATGAGAAAATATCATGAATTGTATGTCAATCAGGTTGATAAAAATATCTCAGATTGCATATGAAGCCCCCACACTGTACCCCATGGTTGAACTAATGTACACAGCTATGATTCAATAAAAAAAAAAAAGAGAGAAGTCATTCCACCTTGTAACCTGACCCATTTGTTTTAATTCTACCCAGTGATAGGCAATTGGAATGTCCAGTGAGGGACTCATCACCCCTTTTATTGAAGCCAAATCTGCCTTTGTGTAATTTCCACCAATTAGAGCAGTGATTTTCCACTGGTGTGCCATAGCACACCAGTATGCCATGAGAGGATCTTAGGTGTCCCACAAAAATTTTTAAAGATCATTAATCAAATTATTTTTTAAAGAAGTTGAAAGCACAGGAAGTATATCCTTTCTTTCACTTTTTTTTTTGATCAACATAATGTAAGTGTGCCACAGAAGTTTAACTGTAAATTCAATCGTGCTGTGACATAAGAAAGGTTGAAAACACTGAGTTAGAGGCCCTCTCTTCTTGTGCCTTTGGGTACAATTTCTCAGTGATCATACCAGCCCTGAATGGTTTCAAAAACAGCACACAAAGCCCCCGAGAACCTGCACATTACCAAGTGCAGACTGAAGCTCTCCTGTTCTCTATCTCGCCCTTTGTCCTCATACCTGCCCCAAGCTCTCTTATTTATAATTCTTCTAGAAATTAAGCATGAACTCATACATCAAATGCAAAGGAACTCACTAGAAAGAGCAGAGGAACTTAATTCAAGCCCTGATAAACTTTCACTTCTAAAGCTTCATAAATACTCTGATTTACCTGATGGAGGTAAGGAGGATGGAAGTGGGAGGATATAATGAAAGACTGCGTGTATATTCATTGTGAGCAGCAATATACTGTAAAGTTACTGAATACTTCAAATTCTAAAAGACCTGAAGCATCCTAGCCCCTTGTTACACATTAGAAGATATTAAATAGAGAAGGAAAGTGACTTTCCTAAGGGCCACAAAACCACAGAGCTAGAAACTCAACCCAGATTTGCCAACTCACACTCCTTTGCTCTCTCCACTGTCTCTTTGTTGAGCAGTAAAATCAGTAAAATCACCCTTGCAAAGACCCAAGAATAGTTCCCAATGTGTATTAGGTGCTCAACTACTATTGACTGAATAAATATCTGAGTAAACAATGAATGACTAAGACTCATTTTCTATGATGATATGTTACAGATTCCTCCCAAATGTCACTCACATTTTAATCAGCTCTCTATTAAGAAGCTTGGTTCTCAAAATGTACTGATGAAAATTAGATGAAATAATGAATTAAAATGCTTAGAAACAGTGTTTGGCCATCAATAAATATTAAACTATCATCTTCTATTTTCTAACCATTTTTTAAAGTAAGATTATGCTGATGCCATCAGGAGTCACTAATCTGAAAATCACTTTACAATCTGCCAATAAAAGGAATTCTGGAATTGCAAAAGTATTGCTAGTATTTGTCAATTCTTACCTTGCATCTCAACGAAGCCACCCATACCCATTCCTTGTAGTTGGCACCAAGGAGGTACAAACAGAATCCTGGATTCTTTCATTTCCTCATCTGGGTTTGTGTTTACTCAGCTCCTGACCTTTGGGCTCTATCCCCCACTTTCTGCCAACACTTGCCTGTTGGACTTGACAGTTTGACTTTACCCTATTTGACCCTAAATGTTCTTGATCCCTCTCTCTTAATCTCAGTCTCAGTCAAGATTTTGCAATTTCCCTTTGGTTCCCTCTCCTCCCAGCCATCCTGGTATTTCTGCTCCTAAACAAATCCCATTCCCATGCCTCAGGTTGAAGTGTTTGCCTCTGCCATGCAGCAATCAGACACTTCAGATCATACCAGTTCTTATAAATATTGACTTTGGGAGGTTCTCAATAAATGTCATGTAATAGTGGTATAATATTACTATTATAATAACAATATTAGTATCAACTCTACTTTCACAGAGACATATTTGTACATATTTATGGAACACATGCGATATTTTGTTACATGTATAGAATGTTTAATGATCAAGTGAGGGTGATTTGCGGTGTCCATCACCTTGAGTATTTATCATTTCTATGTTTTAGGAACATTTCAAATCCTGTTTTTTAGCTATTTTACAGTATACAATTGTCTCTAGTTACCCTGCTCTGCTATTGAACCCTATTTGTGTTCACTGGATTGGCTTCCCAGCCTCCCTCTTTTTCATCTGTTCCCTCTGCTCTCCAGGTCTGACTAAAGTCAACCTGCCCAACCAGGGTGGGACCCAAGGGCTCATGGAGGCACTGATTTTTTCTTCATGGGTTTCACGTGCAAGTTTACTAATTGCTTTATGCAATCTCTATCAGTTGCCAGAATGTTTGAAGTTTCTTTCTGACTCTCTGAGTGTATCTAACAATTTGTCGAGATCGAAGTCCAAACTTGGGCTAATATCAGTAAGTAAGAAAAAGCTTTGGTAAATTCATCAGTTAGGATCATACTTTAGTTCTGGTGGGGACAATAAATATTTATTATCTTCTTAATCTTTGTGTCTTGTGATGAATTACCATTTATTGTCTTCTAATGTTCTAATTGTTTATCTGCTCCTACCTGTCCCACCCGTGATGTGAGTTTCTTCAGAGCATAGACAGACCTGTTATACTCACAGCTCTGTCCTCAGTACCTCAAATTGTACTTGAAAATATAGCAGTCAACCAATCAGTGTTTGCTGAATACTCAATGAATGGATGAATAAAGTAATGACTGAGAAGTGGGCTGGAATGAAGAGATCTCAGTTCTAGTTTGGCTTATGCCACTGCCCAGCTATGGATATTCTCTGAATTTTAGTTTCTTCATTAATAAAATGAAGATAACCATAGTACCTACCTCCTATGTTTTGGGGGAGAAATAAATAATGTAATGCATGTAAAGTTCTTAGCATAATGGCTGACAAATTTTCAGAACTTAGTAAATGTTGATTATCATGTCTATAATTTTCAGGGAAAATCTCCAAATGTTGAAGCTTATTAGAGGCAATTGAACTAATTTAATATGACTAGCTGTGATAACTGTACTAAAGACAAATTAGTTTAATTAATCTGTCCCCAAGATTTTACTTTAAGAGTTGAGTTGACAAAAAAAATCTATTTCAAGTACTATATTAGACTTTCAGGAGTGGGTGGGATGCAAGGATGAGTAGGAACAGTCCCTTTCCTTTAGGAACATAAAAAAATAGAAGAGTTATACTATTGGCGTACTGTCCCATGCTGAGGATACAAAAATATGAGACATTGTTACTTCCTACATCATCTGATTTACTTTCCGTACCCTGAAGAAAATTATTCAACTTCTGCTTTGAACTCCTCCAATGACAAGAAACCTATCACCTCATGAAATTGCTCATTCTAATTGGGAACAGTGATCACAATTAGAACAATTTTCAATCTTCCTTGAACTTAGCACACATCTCCCTCTCCATAATTTGTACACATTGTTCCAACATCTGCCTTCTGAACATCCACAGAATAAATTTATATTTTCCTTTTACATCAGAGGTTGTCAAAGTAGGGCCTGCAGTAGGGCAGGCCAAATCCAGCCTACCATTTATGTTCATAAATAAAGTTTTATTGGAACACAGTGAAGCTTTTTTGATGACCTGCTATCTATGGCTGCTTTTGTACTACAATAACAGAATAATTGCAACAGAGAACCAATGGCCGATGAAGTAAAAAATAGTTGCTATTCAGTTCTTGGAGAAAAACTCTTTCAAATCCTGCTCTATATGAAAGAACTTCATATAGATAAGTAATATAACTTCCCTTAAAGAGAGAAGCAGGAACTGAGCACAGGACACCAAGTGGGAGATAATGGAGGCAGAATTAAGTAGCAGTAACACCTCCCTTGTTCTTAAAGCCATATTTCCAATAATGTGTCCAAAAATCAGGTTATTCTTTCACTGACACACAGTTCCAAAGTATATGAAAGATGAAATCTCTGAGAAACTTTTCCCAAGAGCTTCTGTTGTGACGCCCCTCCCAGCACTGGTATAGCCTGGTATTAGAAAGTAGATATAGAAATTTACACATCTCTAGCTCATTCAGAGCAATCAGAAACAATTCACATATTCAAGGGCTACCTTAATCAAGGTCAGACAGGAAAAAACTAGCGTACTTAGCTAGGGTTTTTTTTAATGTAATGAAGGGACTATTTATGTACCTTTGGGCAGGGTTGAGAGAACAAGGGAATTGGTCACCATCCCCTCTGTATAGAGAGAAATGGAGAGGGAAGAAGTTTGCTGAGGCCCAGTGACAGCTGGGGTCAGAAGAGAGGTGCGGCCCAACTGGCGCTGTGGTAAAAGATGCACAGCCACTGCCGAATCTGTGAGGAAGGCGGGGAGGAGGGAGGCTGCCTCCCATCCTCTGCCTACCGTGGGCGGACCCCCGCCCTGGGAGCTGCTAGACGGATAAATGTGGTGAGCAGGTGCCGCAGATTCCACCATCCCCTTATGCTGTCTGCCCTGAAGCCCTCACTCCTGCCCTTTGGTGTTTCAGACTCTCCACCCCCAAAATAACCCTCATCCTGTCCCGTGCTCCCTCTGGACCCTTCTCTAGCCTCTGCTAACCCTTTGAGGTTTCCCCTTGAGTGTAAAAAGTGTTTTATTTGGGTGGTTGCAGAACAGAGCAGGAGTTGTTCTGAACAGAGCTAGGATATTATCAGAGAGAACTTTAAGTCCTGTAATACTTCCTAGAATCTAAAATACATTCTAAAATATTGAGAGCTTTGAAGCTGAAAAATTCAGCATTACCACATTCTACAGAGAAAAGTCGGTGGCTTCTGTGAAGCCTTCCCCAGATATGTGTGTCACAGGCTCTGGATTCACCAGACTCCTCATTACCAAATGCCTCAGGGCTGGCTGTTCTGTGCTCAGACAGCCTGTGTCGCATCATAGGCTTTGATGGCAAAGGCGTCTGGGTTCTCAATTCATTATGCCAACAGTAGCAGCGTTGAGACAGTGGTGTGGGTGTGAAAAGAGAGAGACTGTGGTCGTATAAAGCTGCTGGTGGTCTCCACAGCTTCCTGCCAGCTACTTCCTCCTCCTTCAGCTGAGTCAGCAGGAAGAATGTTCTGCACTGGCTTCCTTGGGGATTACAGATTTTGAAGACTTAGAAGTGATTTGCATTAGTTGTAGTAACTTAGATGTGAAGAAGCTTTTTAGCTTGATCAGTTCTCATTTATTTATTTTTGGTGTTGATTTAATTGCCAACAGGGGTCTTCTTCATCAAATCTTTTCCCAGGCCAATATTGTCAAGCATTTTCCCCACACTCTCTTATGGAATTTTTATTGTTTCATTTCCTGAATTTAAAATCCTTTATCCAGAGAGAGTCAACTTTTGTCAAAGGTGAGAGGTGCGGGTCCAATTTTAGTCTTCTAGATGTGGCTAAATAGTTCTCCCAGAACCATTTGTTAAATAAGGATTCTTCTCCCCCCAGTGCATGGTTTTGTTCAATTTATCAAAGATCAGATAGTGACACATGTCTGGGTTCATCTCTAGGTTCTCTGGTCTATTTCTCAGAACTATGTCTCTATTTTTGTGCCAGTACCATGCTGTTTTGATCACTATAGACTTGTAGTATAACCTGAAGTCTGTTAATGTGATGCCTTCAGATTTTTTTTTATTTCTAAAAATTGTATTGGCTATTCAGGTTTTTGGTTTTTTTTTTCTGGTGTTCAGTACACCCCCAGTGTGAGGGGTTCAACTACAATTTGAAATTTATCTTAGAATTGAAACTTATAACTTATAACTTAAAAGTGTATACCTTCATGTTAACTTGAAATTTAAAAAGAAAAACAAAAGAAATTGTTTGCAAACATTATTTGGTCTGCTTCTCTGGTTAGAGTATTTGCTTTTCAAGGAATCTGCAGGACAAAATTGGACACTAAAGTAGGAATTGCTGTCCATATATCAAAACCTGTTTGTACAGAAGCTGCAGACGTCTTCAGGCCTATTTTGTATTCCAGTCCTGAAATCTTTTTTTTTTTTTTTTTTTGCTAATTCAGATCCCTACTTGTAGCAGTTATCCACTTATATCTCACAGACCTAGGCCAATCAGCCCCCAGGGTTTAAAAGTTATACAGAAGCTAGAGCAGGCAGGAACAAGGTGGGAACCATGACTTCTGGGGACATAGCCCAAACTCTGGAAACCCACACCCCACCAAAAGTTACTGACACAGTACAAAGCCTATGCAGATATGATCCAATGAGATAGAATCAATTTTGAACTTCAAGTTAGAGTGGTCAAATTCCCAATTCAGATGTGGCTATGTTAGAATTTATTGATGAATTTCATGAAGGTCTCCAGAACCAAACTTTATAAACTCTAATCCCAGCCAGGTTAACTGGCAAAATTGGAGCAAGATCTATAGATTCGATAATAACATTGCATCAGCATTCATTTTCTGATTTTAATCATTGAATCGTGGTTATGTAAGAGAGTGTCCTTATTCTTAGGAAAACATACTGAAACATTTCAGAGTACAAAGGCAACATGACTATGGTTTATTCTCAAATGATCTGGAAACAATAATAATTGTCTTATACAGAGAAGAAAGGATGAGAAAATTGAATGTGATAAAATACTAACAATTAGGATATCTGAGTGAACGGTACACAAACTTTTTAAAACTATTTTTGTAACTTTCCTGTAGGATTGAATGTACTTTATGATAAAGTTGCCAAAACATTAATTCCACAAAACTAGAGCTGTCTTATGCCGATCACTGAAGTGACAATGTTCACTGCAGAATGAGCCAGAGTTGCATCTCCTGGTTTTTGTCCTCTTTGAGTTAAATGAGTCATTTCCTCTTTCAGCTACAGAACACTTCTCCTCTTCCTAGAGGCGAACACTAAGGATGCTTTCCACGTGAACACTGAAGGTAAGGGGGACTTGTTCACAGGCCCCTGGGTCACCACCCATTGGCCCTACTGTCCTTTTCATCCAGGCACAGACAGGGACTTACTATCTTGCTTCACAGAGAATATTCTGTATTTTGCTGTGTAAAACACAGACCTTTTTGCCCCAATTTTCGAGGTAAAAATAAGGATGTGCATTATACATGGGTAGTACAGCTTGGGAGCAGGGGAGCCCAGTGGGCCACCCTTGACTGAAATGCCCTCCCATCTAGGCCTGCCAGACATGCGGGGTTCTAGTTGGGAGCATGTCAGAGCAGCCTCCACTGAGCACTACCATCAGGGACAGGGGCAGTGGCAGAGTTAACAAGGTGGGCTGCGCCCATGTGGTTTGAAAGCTGAGGCCCAAGACTAGCCATTCAGAGCAAACAGGAAGCCCCACACAGGCCCCAGGGACCCGCCTGGCTGCCTGCAGGCTGAGCAGCCTCCAAAGCTCCCTCATGCGGCTGTCTTGGCTGTAGCCCCCTTCCCATGTGGAGGGGAGAGCAGGGCCCCCAAGAGAGAGAGGAACAGGGCAGCTTTTGCAGAGTGATGGCTATAGCAGAGCGGTACAGTCTGCATGTTTACCAGGGGAGCATTAGCCCTCCAGATGTGTCTTTCCCAGCCAAGAGCCTTCCACTTCCTTGAAGGGCATTTTCCTGAAAGTGTGAGCCAAAAACATGAGTGCACTTTATATACATGAGCAAATTATATACAATAATCTCAAGCCACAGTAATCTCAAGTCAATGGCCACATTGGTGGGTGCTATAGGCCTTAGAAATCTCCTCACCCTTTCCAGCTCAGCAAACCTGATCCTCATTCCCTCCCCTGTTTTTCTCAAAGAAAATACCAAATCTTTTAATAGTGGATATCTCCTAGTGCTGCAATTATGGGAGATTTTTATTTTCTTTTCATAATTTTCTGTAGTTGAGAGATCATGGACAAAGACTTTGTTACTTTTATAAACAGAGAGGAAAATAATATCTTTGCTTTTATTTTCCCAAGCAACTCTACACAAATTCTTGCCAAAGTTTTAGGGGTCCCCCTATTTAGCACCTTAATGTTGTCACTGCTGCATGTCTCCTGCCCAGCCTGTGTGGCAAGATTTATGTGTGACATAGTCCATGTCTTCCCCAGCTACCGGGGACAAGGAAACTCAAGCATGCCAGGACTGGCAGACAGATAGGACATAAGCATTCTTACTCCATGTTACCAATGGACAAACTTGGCTTGCCTCCGTCCATACTGCAGAGACAAGCCATCCCAGTGAGATGACTTGGCGTGTGGAACCCTGAAGCTGAACTCTCTGTTTCTTTCAAAGGAAATTAACCTGTGAAAACAGGAAACTGACTAGGTTACTTGTTGAAGAAAACTCCAGGCAGAATTTCCCTGGGATTTCTTGGGGCCACCTCAGGGTATGTACTAGTCTTCCTACATTAAAAAAGGGATATCCCTGTGACAGTCCTCTGCCCCTTCAGGGTCAAGAACTAAGCCTGAACTTGTCCTGTGGCCCAGGGTCTCTCAAACAGCACTGTTAATGTTCTGGGCCAGACAATTCTTCATCATGGGACTGTTCTGTGCATCACATGATCCTTAGCGGCACCCCTTGCCACCCACTGGCCCCTAATAAGCCACCACACTTCCTCAGCCATAATAGCTGACTAACAATGTCTTCCCACATTGCCACTGCCTGAGATTCCAAAGAAGACAAAACTTCACCCCCAGAAGTGGCAATAAAATAATGTTTCCAGACATTGTCAAATCCCTGTGGTGGGGGCCAAAATTGCCCCTATCAAGAACCACTGCCATAGAGCGGCACCTGTGGCTCAGTGGGTAGAGAGCCAGCTCCATATACCAAGGGTGGGGGGTTCAATCCTGGCCCTGGCCAAATGCCACAAAAAAATAGCGGGGCATTGTGGCTGGCGCCTGTAGTCCCAGCTATTTGGGAGGCTGAGGGAGGAGAATCACCTAATCCCAGGAATTGGAGGTTGCTGTGAGCTATGTGACGCCACGGCACTCTACCAAGGGCAATAAAGTGAGACTCTGCCTCTACAAAAAAAAAAAGAACCACGGCCGTGACCTACCTCAGCCAAGCAGGAACTTTTGTTTTTCATGTAAGTGGACTGAAATTTATAGTGTCCAGAATAAACATTAGCAAATATTTGCAGAAAGGATACTATGAGTTGTCAACACCAGCGTGTATTATAATAGCCCTGAGTGAGAGTATCTGGTAATGTCAAAACTGGTCAGTCAACTGATTTAGACTTTTCTGAGTTCCTTTCTCCTGTTTGGGCTTCTGTCCTTTGAAGCCAAATGCCTTAAAAAAGCATTTACTGGGAGGAAAAGCAAATGAGAAAGAACAGAGTAAAACAGAATGCAGTGAGCAGGCCTCTCCTTCAGGAGGTGTGAGCAGTCCAGAGAGCATGGTGTGGTTGGAGCCGTGTCATGGAGCTTTGGAGGGGATTTGGCTGCCATTTTGTATTTATTTACTGACTACCATCTTGTGTGAAAGTTTGAGACATCATCTCCAATTTACTTTATAAAGTTTTGTATTTTTCAACAAACAGGTACCCACTCCAAGTAGTGGCTTAACTAGAAACTCTTCTTTCATGCATCAAATAGCATAAGGCCAGTGATAGTGGTGATAGTAGATTTACCTGTGGAACCAGTTGTAAAACCAAGACCCCTGAGTAAATCCCAAAGCTCAAGGGTCGGTACACACTGTTTGTGCTCATCTCCGAGTGTACCCCAAGGGCTTTTCATTCCTCTTAAGTGCTCTCTTACCCCCTACTATCCTCCACTCTTTGCCCAACCTGGTGTTTGGATTGCAAAAATGCTTCCGATGCCAGTGGATACCTCCAAAAACACAGGCAGGAACTTGAGAGCAGTTACATGGTCATCCAAGGGAAACAGAAATACTGCTCAATTTCAGGGTAAAAAAGAACATCCAGAAAGCAATGTTTGTAAAAGAATTCCAGAAAGAAAAAAAAAATCCCTAAAAGAATTCAGGTGAATTGTAATTCCTGTCCAAGACTTGACCAAAAGTGCCATGGTGCATTTGGGGGCCTTTAATCTGGTTTCTAGGCTCTGACTTAACTGTTAGCTTTCCAATCCCATCCCAGTGATAATGATCACTCCCTAATGATCACTGTCTGGAGCTCCACCCCCACCCCAGGGTGGAACAAAACATCTGTCTGCCTGCTTGTAGTGCCAGATTCTTTTGCAAGAGCTCTGGCATCCTTTGGGCTCTACCCATTCCAGCCCTCCCACTTCCAGCCCTTTCCCAGGCTCCCAAACACGTGCTTCTGACCTTACCTGTCCCCAGAAGGCAGGAGGCTGGGAGGAGCTTTGAAGTAGCCTAGGGCACTGGGGAGGATGTGCCCACAGTAGCACATGTTCTGCCATGCATCTGAAGCTCTGTGCTCCATCTTTACATCTACCACTTACCTGCCAGAATCCCCCAAATCCCTATCACTTGAGCCTCTACTCGGAGTAAAGTATGACACTGCTCAAAACCTGTACACTTACCTAAAAGGGGTAAGACCTTAGGTTATGATACACAATTTGTTTATGAGATTGACTTGCTGGGGGTTCTCTAAGGAAAGGGTCTTGAGATTTCAACATCAGATAGATCAATTTTGGTTAATCTCAATGAAGAGATTGCAATGATCAGAATATTGAACTCTAGACTCACACCATCCACTACCCAAGCCACTAGCTACCTGTGGCAATTCAAATAATACTAAAAATTCAGTTCCTCTGTGACACTGGGTACATTTCAAATATTTGCCAGCCTCATGTGACTTGTGGTTGCCACTAGAAAGAGTAGATCTCTAACATTTCCAACATCATAAGAGGTTCCATTGGACAGCACTCCTCAGGACTGAGGCTGGTACTTCCCAGGAGGAGTTTTAAAGGAGTTTCAGCTTAACATGACCAGCTCTGTGGGAGGGATGGAGGAGAGTAGGAAAAGAAAAAAATTCCAAAGAGAAGGGGAGCCAAAAACAAAGTTTGTTTCCAAGGGCCAGCCCTGAGCATGCACGCATTTGCCCTACCACAAGGCTCTTTCTCTTGATATCTGGAAATGAAGGAGCCACTGGGGTTGGTTTTAGAGTCCATTTTCTTCATTGCATGGCCTCTGAGTTCTCTGGGCTGCTTGCAAAACAAGAGATTGTCCCAAATCCTAAGACAAAAGGGACTCAGAGCATCACTCACATATAGGAGCCACAGGGCTCCTAGCCAAAGGTAAATCACCATTGTGGTGGCATGAGGCAGCCAGGTAGTGTCCAGGAGTCCATGTGGAGCTAGGAGTTTCCAAATCAAAAGAAATGGAAGGTTCCAAGAAGCAATTGTCATCCCTTTCCTCTAATGGGGGCTCACACTTACATAGCACTTTGCAGCCACGTGGCACACTTCCACAATGACCGTTGATCTCATCCTCACAATAGTTGGCTGCAGAAAGTAGGGAAGACATGACCCTCTTGACACTTTCTATTAGAAGAAAATCATGCCCAGAAAGTGGAGGAGGGACACCAAAGTCAGCATGGCTGGTAAATGGCAGAATTGCCCTAGAAGCCACCCACTATTCTGTCCACAGCTTGAATCACCTCTGCCTGGTTACATGGAAGTTACTTGGTACCTCTCCAAGTCCTTAAGTATGTCAGCTCCCAAGCATGTGACCTTCCCAAGGATTATGCCACAAACTCAGTTCCCAAACAACCGAGCCCCCAACGATCTTAAGGACTCTTTCTTATACAGTGACTCATGAGAACTGCCAAGCCAGAAGACAAAGTGGACTCGTGGCTAGAAAGCTGATATGACTTTTCCCAGCAGACCTCTCCTCAAGAAATGCTGATGTCCTGATAATGGCAAAGGAGAAGTAGTGCTCATGGCACCATAAGCACCAGATCTATAGAGTGTGTTTCCCTCTGCAAAAGACATGAGGAATATCTTGCCATCCTGGCTCCCAAAACACTCAGTCTGCAGTAGGACACCCTTCAACATGCCCGTGGATTTTGCTTTCCAGAAAAGGATCCAGAAAATGGGATCATAGCAGTCCATTCATAGGACTTTCAGTAGTTCGTGGCCAGATACATGTGATTTATTCTCAAATTCGAAAGAACCTCTTACTCACAATGTATAGGAGCCATTTACGTACTTCACCACGTAGCAGACCAGATTCTGTTTTCCCTCAGCTTAGCATGCACATTAACAAACAGATAATTACACAGAATAATTATTGGACTTTCCCTTCCAATGAGCTCTAATGCTAAGTCGACCATTGTCCAAAAAAACAATAAACAAAACAAAAATAAAAAGGATAATCAAATATATAAAGCAATGTTGAGAATAGTGACAAAAATTAAATGATTATTTTAAATGCACCCAATTAAGCAACACCTCTAGCAACACACATTTTCTGTCCCTCTACAGCAACATCCCAATACTTCTCGGTTAGCATCCCCCTTTCTCTACCTCTAAGCCAGCAGATTTGAAAACTAGATCACTGCGCTGTCCATACGAAACTTTGACCAAGTTCCTCCCCCACCCCCCACCCCCCCGTCGTCCAATGGGCTGTGCCGGCCTGCTCTGCTCTGAGAGCTCTACTTCCTCCTGGGGCCTCACTGGGCCCAGTTAGGATGCTTTGAGCTGCAAGCAGTAGCATGCCTGGCTGAAAGTGGATTAAACAGTGGACATGTCACACTTGCCTAAGAAGTCCTGAGGAAAAACAATTCCAGGTTTGACTTAGCAGCTCTCACTGTCATTAAGGACTCAGCCTCTGTCACTCGGTGGAGACCTCTCTTCCTCCCTCTTCTCACCATGGAGGAAAGTCTTACCTAGCAGCCTCTAGAAAACTTCTGCTGGGTCTCAGTGACTAGAAATTGGTGAGGTGGTCACCCTACACTAATTACAGGCAACAAGAAAATGGGATTGCCGTGATTAGCTTAGACTGATACCTCCTCATCCCCTGGGGCTGGACTCCTGACACCTGCCAAAACTGGATTCTGTGGACAAAACAAAAGGAGCAATGGTTGCCACAGAAGCAACCAGCAGTGTCTGCCAGGCCCAGTGACACCCAGGGCTGCAGGGCTATGATCAAGAAGAGGAGCCTTCTACTCCTGTCCCAGGATTACCCATCCCCCCAGGCAACTGGGCTGACCCCAATCCTCAGCCTCTTTGACCAGGTCAAGTTTACCTGCTGTGGGCTCTCTATGGCACCTGCCGGACTGCTTCTTGACATCTTTCCTTTACATTTGTTTTTTTACTAACTCCCCTCCCCACCAGGACTGGAAGAGCTAGGAGGGTTGTTTCAGAACAACATTGTATTCTCAGGGCCCTGCCCAGGCCTGGAGCATCATAGATGCTCAGTTGATGTTTGTAAAAGAATGAATGGAGGATGGATGGTTGGGTGGATGGGTGGGTAGGTGAGTGGTTAGGCAGATAAATGGATGGATGGACAGGTGGGTGGATGGAGGAATGGGTGGGTGGGTGAATAGATAAATAGTAAATGGATGAATATATGGATGGATGGATGGATCGGTGTTCCTGCCACTAAATAGGTTAACCCTGCTGTTTTCTGAAAATTCATTAATAAGAGATGAATCTGGTTTACCTCCCCCTCTCCATTCTCACTGAAGGAGTCCGCACCAGGAGTATTTATTGCCCCACTCCCAGACTCAGCTTAACTAAAGACCTAGACCATTACCTCCGTGACTGAAAAGGTGGCTTTCCTGCTAAGAAAGGGCTTTTGAGGGAAGGTGAATAAAATAGTGGGGGAGAAAGCATATATAAAGCAGTAAGAGACAAGCAATTATCTTGCTAGATAAGTAGCTTGGATGTTTTGAATAAAGAAGCAAGCCTGAAAGATGACATTCTCCTTAAGTGAGAAACAGAGACTAACTCAGGTAGAGATTATACAAGATGGAGCAAGGTGGGTTAGAGAGGGGCTTTGGCACTGATAGTAATATCAGCAAGTGGTAGAGATGCTTAGGCTTCTAGCAATAAGCAAGGGTGTGGACTTCCAGCCTTGAGACCACTGCTTCCCCGCCCTCCTCCCTGCTCTCTTTGAACTTCCAGATCAACCTGCTCTCTCTGCCTTCTGCTCTCCATCATCCTTTGAGCTTCCTCTTGCTTTACACGACTAGCACCAGCAGAAGCTGAGGGGCCAGAGAGGCAGACAGATAACCTCACTGAATTTATTAAACTTCTTTTCAAAAATACGGCTCAACTCCTGTCTCAAGCTCTGAAAAGTGAGTTTTTCCATGAAATTGCCTTTCACCCACATGTCCGAAGCTTAATGGCAAATAACGGTTGGTCATTCCTGGGTATTTTAAATAACCCCAAGACAGAGAATGATGGAATTTGTAGACATGGGGGCACTTCTCAAAAACAAGTGAGCAGGTGTGGCATGTCAAGATGGGTCAGGTCATTCATGGTAGCCAGAGAGACAGGGCACACGCTAGCCACCCACGCTGGTTAGCACCGGGAGGTTGTCTGTCAGCAACTGATGAAATTTTGCCACAATCATATGAATAATTTCTATATTCTACCCTAAAATAAACTATTTCCACATATTTACACCACAAAATGTCAAGTTTTCATTAGGGAGTTGTTGTTTTTGTGGCATTTAAACTTTTATTAGGATTTTTCTCCTTAATTATAAAAGTAATGGCTTTATTTTATTTTGATATGTTAGTAATTATTCATTTTATTTTACTACAAAAGCAATTATTTTTTATTTTAGAATCATCCCATCCCAGAGATAGATAATCACAGACAATATATGTGGGGATATATATATGTGGGTATGTGTGTGTGTGTGTGTGTGTGTAGCACATACAGAAGATGCCAAAAAAAACACACATTTTAAGAAAGAAAAATACCATATCAAAATTGTAATACTCAATATGTACCAATAAAGAAAGATGAACACTAGTCACTTGTGAGCATGTCTTATAATTGCAGAAGTCAAAAGTGACTTGAGCAATTTTAAAACTGTCTTTTCCTTTCTTATAATGTGTATTCATTTTTTTGGCACCCTCTGTGCTCCAGTCTGCCTTCTGTGTACATGTAGAAATTGAGATCAAACACATCTATTTTCTACATCCAGTTTTCTTTTTACTTCTCCCATGTTCCCATATCATTAAAATTTTTATTACATCAAGGATTAAATAATATTTCATAGCATGCCTATACTATGAGCTAGCTAAATAATCCATTATGATTTGATAGTTAGATTTTCCTCTGCTATTCTGTTCTTATACCTAAGCAGAATAAAAACAAAATATTAGATTCCCTGGGGGATTCTTTTGGTTCAAAATTGTTTTTATACACCTGTGTTCATTTGGGATACATTTCTAGAACTGTACTTTTTCATTTCAAGTGTCTAGTTTCTTAAGACCTTTATTATATTATTGCCAAAAGGATTACATTACATTTACATGTTAAAGGATTACAATTAACATTCAAAAGACAAAGTGCTTGTCCCACCTGTACTGTCTAGCTAAAAATGCTTTCGTCCCAGCCATTTGATTTAGGCAGTCTTTGGTCTATAGAAGCAGCTAAAGGTATCCTATATCCATCACATCACAAACTCAGCAATATCATCCTGAAATCTCATAGAGTTGGGAAGATAATGAAAGAAAATATTTTATATGAAAATACTTTGAAAACAAAAAACTCTATTAAAACACAGGTTGTCATTATTATCCATTTTTAAACCACTCAAGATGGCAAAGGCTTTACCTCCCTCTACCACATGTTCTAATGGTTAACAGCCCTTAGAGCATACAATCCTTACCAATTTCCCTCTAAATGCAGCTGATACCTAATGCATTCATTGATTCAGAATCATTTATTGGGCACCTAGTATGCATGAAACTTTGTATTAAGTATGGGAGATATGGGAAAAAACACACAGGCAGCAATGAGCTTCCAGTCTGGGACAGAGAAAGATAAGTCAAGATCCATTATCAGTGCTATGACAAGGTCAGGTTCTGGATGTTTTGTAGATAAGTCAAGATTCAATCTCAGTGTTATGACAAGGTTCTGGGTGTTTAATAGGTAGGGCATCCTCCAGATTTGAGAAATCCAAGGAAGCTCCTGCCTAAAGGTGAGAAAGTTGAACCTGAGGATGAGGAGCAATTGAGCTTTCTGTTGGGTGGTCATGTGCCAATCCTTCTTGCTTCGGGAACAACATGGAGAAATCACATTTTCCTAGCAGCTTTATTCCTACATAGAAAGAGAGCCATTTTTGTGGGGCAAAGATATTAATAAGCGACATAATAGGACTACTAACACACCGCCATTCATGGAGTATACATTGAGGTGTGCTAGATAGTTACTATTTCTCTAGAAATTAGTCTGGCATTTTGGTGAGTGAGATGTGCAGGCTGAGGCTGATTGCACAATTTCTTGGGGCTATAGAGGTGTGGGAGATGATAAATGGGCAAGCTATGGCAACTGACAAGGGAAGAGCTTTGGGAGGAGAGATGGTTTCCTAGTGACTCATCTTTCATTTCATGATCAGTGATGTGCTACTTTGTGCTCAGAACACAGTGCTAAGTAAGAACACCCCCACCCTGGGAACAACACAGGATGTCAAAGTGATCACTTATCTGCTGCTCTTCCCATATTGACCCATTGGGCACATGCACTTACAGGGCTTTAAAGACAAGGAGGGGATTATAATGAAATCTTTAAGTAACCAAGGACATTCAAAAATGCATTCCAGAAATCCAGGTGTGGGGCAGCCCCTCTGCTTAGACACACCCATTAAAAGCGTCCCAAGCCATTTATATTTTGAATTGCAAATAAATTGCCAACTGACAGACCTGAGAGTATCTGCAAAGCAGCAAATTTCCCTTCCAAATTATTTTATTTTTATGATGATACTAAAATTAGCTTCTTATTTCAAAGCCAATTTGAGAAGCATGGGAAACTGACAACAGGATGTCCACTAGGCCACTGATAAAAAATCATCCTGGATAAGCTACTAAGAAGAGGGTGACACAGATAAGAAGAAATGGACTAAACTTTTAAGTACTGACTCCTCAATCTTTTTTTAACTTTGGTGGATTCAGAAAGGGGTGTCTGGAAGACACAACATCAGTTATATGCTGTACAAAGAAGTGATGTTATTACTGGAAAGCAGTGAATCAATAATGCTTTTCTTGGATTTGCCAGCCAATGTCCTGGTAGCCAAATATGCAGATATTTGCATAGGCGTATGTTATTTCCATTGGCCCAGGAAGCCTAACGAATGATTGGGAATTCCGCCTGCTGTTTGCTGATATGCACTAGTGACTTATTCAGTGATACACAAAGAGATCCTTTATAATTGTCAATAGCACTTGCCTCTTCAGGTGTTAAGCATGCAATCATATTTTTCTTTTTCTTTTTCTTTTTTTTTTATGTTGTGTTTTTTTTTTTTCAGTTTTTGGCTAGGGATGAGTTTGAACCTGCCACCTCCGGCATATGGGGCTGGTACCCTACTTCTTTGAGCCACAGGCTCTGCCCCACAATCATATTTTTCTAAATGCAGTTGTCTTACTTTGGGATGTAGAAATCCATCACTATTTGAAGGTCACTTATTCAGCAACTTTTTCTAGCGCATATATGAGATCCAAGAAGCAAGCCAATTAGTCTTTCGAGCAAAATAAATACCACAAATTCATTTACCTACAGAACGGGTAGGAAGTTCTTTCAGACCTCGCTCAGAACCTAGTTACTCTCATTTTAAATTGCTTTAATTTTATAAAATGTAGTTATTGGGTTTCTGAATTCACATCAGATCAGAAGCAACAGTAGAGTGGAAGGGGCTAAAAGAGAAGGTCTTCAGTCAGTAGGAAGAAGGTTAACTAACACAAGCAAGAATGATTCGCTGTCAGAACGCACAGGAAAAGATATTAAAAGGCAAGGAGGAAGGGGAGAGGGAGAGAATGCTAGAGGAAAGGATGGAGGCTGGAAGAGAGGGAGGAAGGGAAGCTATGAAAAGGAGACTCAGAAGTGAAAACTTCATCTGGGTGTCTGTAGCTCAATAGTTAGCACACTGACCCCACACACACTAAGGGTGGAAATTCAAACCTCACCTGGGTCTGATTAACAAAAAAAACAAAAAGAAGTGAAAAATGCTCAAGTCCCAGGCATTTGATTTATGCAAAGCCTTTGGTCTATAGGAGCAGCTAAAGGTATCCTATATCCACCACATCACACCATAATCGATATGTTCACAAACAAGTCAACACCCTAAGGAAAGTTTCAATGAAGAAGACAAGGAGGGGGTGGGCAAGGTAACTCAGCCTGTAATTCTAGCACTCAGGAGTTCCAGACCAACCTGAGCAAGAACCTTGCTTGAGTTCAGGAGATCCAGACTAGACTGAACAAGAGCCGAGATCCTGTCTCTCCTAAAATTAGAAAAACTAACCAGGCATGGTAGTGCACGCCTGTAATCCCAGCTACTTGGGAGGCTGAGGCAAGATGATCTCATGAGCCAAAGAGTTTGAGGGTGCTGTGAGCTGTGACCAACAGCACTCTACCACGGGTGACAAAGTGAGACTCTGTCTCAAAAAAAAAAGAAAAGAAAAGATTCTCCCAGAAGCCACTGCTATTCCTCTTCCCCTAAGCAGCCTGAGGTGATCTGTGATGTAAGTCAAGAGGTTCAAATCTTCATGTTCACTTTAAATACACCCGTGAAACTGCCCAGGCCATCAAGGTTATACAGATACGAAAAACCACCAAGTATCTGAAGGATGTCACTTTAAAGATACAGTGTGTACCATTCCAACATTACAATGGTGGAGTTGGTAGGTGTGCCCAGGTTAAACAGTGGGCCTGGACACTGGGTCAGTGGCCCAAAAGCAGTGCTGAATTTTTGCTGCACATGCTTAAAAATGCAGAGAGTATTTTTAATACTATGGCGGGCACCTGTAGTCCCAGCTACTTGGGAGGCTGAGGCAAGAGAATCGCTTGAGCCCAAGAGCTGGAAGTTGCTGTGAGCTGTGACTCCACAGCACTCTACCGAGTGCAATACAGTGAGACTCTGTCTCCACAAAAAAAAAAAAAATGCAGAGAGTAAAGCTGAACTTAAGGGCTTAGATGTAGATTCTTTGGTCATTGACCATATCAAAGTGAACAAAGCCCCCAGATGCATCAACGAACTTACAGAGTTCATGGTCTCAATAACCCATGCATGAGCTCCCCCTGCCACATCGAGATGACCCTTACTGAGAAGGAACAAATTGTTCCCAAACCAGAAGAGGAGATAGCACACAAGAAAAAGATATCCCAGAAGAAAGTGAAGAAACAAAACTTACGTCACAGGAATAGATGCAACGTAAAATAAATGCAAATAACAGTAAAGGGGGGGGAAAGGCAGAGAAGCCCAGGCTCCATGCTCATGTCCAGTAATCCCAGCACTTTGGGAAGCCAAGGCAGGAGGATTACTTGAGGCCAGGAGTTTGAGACCAGTCTGGTCATCACAGCAAGAATGATTATTCTCCACAAAACAATAAGACAATGGAAAAATTAGCCAGGCATAGTAGTACACACCCATAGCCCCAGCCACTCAGGAAGCTGAGCCAGGAGGATTTCTTTCTTTTGTTTTTATTCTTGGGGATTCATTGAGGGTACAAGATACCAGGTTACACTGATTGCATTTGTTAGGTAAGGTCCCTCTTATAATTGTGTCTTGCCCCCAAAAGTTGTGTCACACACTGAGACCCCCACCCCCAGAAGGATTTCTTAAGCCTACGAGTTTGAGGTTGCAGTGAGTTATGATGATATCACAACATAGGCAATAGTGAGACTCTGTCTAAAAACAATAAAAAATAATAAAAATAAAGAAGGCAGGGAAGTGTATAATTTTAAAACTGCATCCAGTTGATTATGAAAAGTTTGGTTCATAAAAGGGTATGTTTTAGATATTCAGACATGTCTGATGCCAGAAAAAATTTCATTTTAATTATATGCATTTATGAATGAAAAGAGAGAATGGGCCAAGAATTATTATTTCCTTGCCTTTTGAAGATTTTATGAAGGAGATTGTACCTATTCTCCACAGACCCTGCATTTCCTTGATTTCTGATTCTGGACTTTTTATTCACTTCAAGTACTAGTTAACCACCTTGCAGCCACGTCTCAGTGAGTATTGTCACTCATCTGCCCTTGAGTTCAAGTTACTGCACATAGAGAAACTATTGGAGGAGTCAAGAAGTTCTTAGAGCATCCATCTGCCTCAGTAACAGGGAAGGCCTGCGGATTAATGGGAAGAAGAGACAGCATTGCTCAAGGCCACGTGCCCTTCCAGTAGATCTGGGAATGAGAGTAGTGCATTCTCTATGGCCTTATAAAGGATATTCCTGTAGTTAGCAACAAGTGTCGCTGAGCACCTGTGAACACGATAAAGGTGAAGGGGCTGATTATGTAGAGAAGCCCAGACTGAGATTGCTGTGGGACCTTGGTGATGGCATTCAAGATAGGACAGGGGGAGTCAGCAAGGAGTCAGAACTTTCTGACTTGCTCACAGCTCTTCTACTTGGTTAAATATGGTACTTACCCTCTAACCTAGGCTGTCCTGACTGTCCTGGATGGTCCCAGGGTAGAAAGGGTAGATGGGCTTAGCCATCAGAGCACCCAGCCCCTGACCTCAAAGTTTAGCAGCCATAGTTTATTTATGTCTCACCCACATTGCAATCCAGTAAGGGTCAGCATGAACTGAAGAACTTCTATCCATGAGCCATACTGAAATTTTAGGACCTTGAAGTTCTTGACTTTAACTCCCTCTGGCCGATAAAAGGGGTGTATTGATGGGGGGAGAAAATGTGTAAGAAGTGACAAGAGTAGAAGTGCAGTCATCTGGCTTGGTACCTGTGGCTCAACGGGCTAAGGCACCAGCCACATACACCTGAGCTGGAGGGTTCGAATCCAGCCCCCCGGGCCCGCCAAACAATGACGGCTGCAACCAAAAAATGGCCGGGTGTTGTGGTGGGCGCCTGTAGTCCCAGCTACTTGGGAGGCAGAGGCAGGAGACTCGCTTGAGCCCAGGAATTGGAGGTTGCTGTGAGCTGCAATGCCACGGCACTCTA
>CAUYON010168307.1:0-12764 GCA_963573935.1 Arctocebus calabarensis
ACCACTTGCCCAATCTCTGCCACTTTAACGTTCCTCAGGGTGTCCAGAAGCCTCACGCTGTCTCCCTGTGTCCCCAAATTGAAGTTTCTGGGTAGATCCCGCCTGCCAGAGATGCCTGAAGTCCTCTCTCCCCAGTCTCACTGTGCCCAGCCGCAAGGAAGCTGTTACTTGGCTGCCATCTTGCTCCACCCCCAGTTGAATCTCAAATATTTGAGTATATGGAAAAATTGGAATTCTTGTTAACTCTTTGGTGGGAATGTAAAATGGTGCAGTCAGCTACTACAGAAAACAGCAGGATGGGTTGCTTTCAGGTGAGAGGAGAGTGCAGCATGTTGGGGACACAGAATGGCAGCTATCCTGTATGCGAATTCTTCTTGTCTTCTCCTCTTCCACTAACAGCTACTAATACAGCTATGGCAGTTTCCATTTGAATCAGCACAAGTGCCACAAAAGACAATTGATCTGGGGCTTTCAGGGTTATCTTCTTCCTATCTGTTGGCACATCCACCATATTCAGGCTTTCACAGAGAGTATGGCTCAATTCATTTTCCTTTAAAAACCTTCAGCAGACTGAGGAATGCTTAGACCATGAATTCCGTGCCCACCAGCCTTCCATGGTCCTGCTTTCCTAGTGGTCCAGCAGAGCAGAGAATATCCTAAAGTGGAGGGAGGAACATTAAGCTTGCTTGAGCACTCTGTGGCCAACTCAGGATCAGCACATTTCTCCCTATTGTAGTTGGGGCTAAACTTACATTTGGGAGATCAGAGTGTAGGTCCACTGGCCTTATCCTGTACTCCAGGACTCAATTGATTCATTCTTGGACATGAAGAGGAGATTTGTGAATTAATCTGGGGAGGCAAGTGAGCTGACATGGGCAGAATTAAAAGGAGAGTGTTTTATGAGTTTGAGCAGCAATGCACTCACAAAGCATCCTTCCCCCATAGAAAAGAATAGGTTTTGGTCCAAGGTGGTATCCAGGGAATCTCACAATTGTTGTTTTTGGGGTTATTGGTGAGCTCAACTGGTTTGGGCTATTGCCTGTGGCCATATGCTGGAAGGAGATCTGCAGGGAAAGGGAAAAGGCAGAAGAGTAAAATCCACTCCCATTTACTGGATTGTAAGTATCAGTGGGCCTCTTCCTTATGAGCTGAACTTTTGGATTGGGAAGGCTGCTTCAGGCCCTCATTGGTGATTTTACCCAGTGGCCTGGGAGCTGTCTCTTGATCTAAGCTATGACAATACTTATGTCCACCTTTGTGGAACCTAAATATAGGTTCATCTGATTCAGCCCTGCCCAACCTCACTCCTCTACCTGCCTCAGCTATAGTAAAGAATAAGTAGTACCCTGGGAGTTCCAGGGCCCTGCCCACAACTTGGGGCATCCAAGTGTTTCTCCTGTTGGACTAGAGTCCAACTCCTGGTCACTAGTACCTCAAAACACCACTTCATCTGGTTCTCTTTGGTAAATACCATCTACTGGCAGGGAGGACCACTTGTACAGCTTATTACAGCATTTACTGATTCACTTATACAGGAAATGACTGACTCTTATTCACAAGTGCTAACTATTTATTTAAAGATTAAATTGGGGGTCTCCCCATATAATTCATACCGTTAAGAAGATCACAGGGCTATGGAAAGAGAAAAGATTTCAAAGACCTCAATCTTTCCTTGTCAGTAAGAACCAGGGAATCTGCCCACACAAATAGTACACCACTGCTATAGCTACAAATAATTAGCAATTGATAAAACCACCACATTAAGGATATCTATAACTAATATGCATCCATCCAGAACATAGATCCCCATCAAAGTACCAACAAGAAAATTCAAAGTTTCTTATCAACAGGCACAACTTTAAGGGAGAGGGAAATAAAAACATCCTATCTAAACACAAGAATATTCAAAATCAGAGGTAACTACTCTAGATGTGAATCAGTGCAAGAACTCTAGGAATAATAAAAATTAGAGTGAAAAGGTCCTTCAAAGGTCATACCAGTTTTCTAGTAATGGATCACAGCCAAAATGAAAACTGAAATGACAGAAAATCAAGATGCTGACTGCAAGGAAGCTCAAGAGAATAAGGAAAACAAACCCAAAGAAGTTCAGGAAAATAAATTAAAAATTCACTAAAGAGAGATATCTTTAAAAAAGAACTTACAGAAATGAAAAGTTCATTCAGAGAGACACAAAACACAGTGGAAAGTTTTAATAGACTGGGATAAGCAGAAGAATTTCAGGACTTGAAGATGACTCTTTTAATCAGTCAAAAATAAAGAACAAAGAATCAAAAGAAATGAATACACTCTCTGAGAAATATGGGATTATGTAAATAGCCTAATTAAAAGAATCATAGATATCCCTGTGGGTGAAGAACAAAAAGTACAAGGCCTGGAAAACCTATTTCATGTAATAATTTTGGAAAAATTATCTTGGTTTCCTAGAGATTTAGACATGAAGCTCGAGGAAAACCTGGAAGATGCATTAGCAGAAGGACATCATCAAGGCACATAGTCATCCTACTGGCCAAAGTCAATGTGAAGGAAGAGTTCCTATGACTTGTTAGGTGAAAACATTGAGTAACTTACAAAGGAAAACTTAACAGCAGTTTTCTCAACAGAAACCTTTTAAGTCAAAAGAGATTGGAGTCCTAATTAAACTGTCAGCCAATAATTTTATATCCTGCAAAACCGTGTTTCAAAAATGAGGAAATAAAGTCTTTACCAGATAAGCAAATGGTAAGGAAATCTTTTACTACTATACCTGACTTACAAGAAATGCCAAAAAATGGTCTAAAATTGAAAAGAACAGTCTATACTCACCAGTATAAAAACACTCAAAACTAAAAAAATTCACAGCTATTATTAAATAGTAACACAAAGGAAAATGCAAAGCAATTAGTATCAATCAACATGATGATGAGAATAGTATCTCAGTTATCAATATTAACATTGAATGTAAATAGTCCACTTTAAAGATATAGATTGGTGTAATGGATTTTTAAAAACCCAATTTATCTCCTGTTTCTAATAAACCCATTTAACTCATAAAGTTTCTTATAGATTGAAAATAGAGAAGGGTAAAAACTATCCTATGCAAATGAAAGTCAGAAATGATCAGAAGTAGCTATTCTTATAACAGATAAAACATCATATAAATCAATACCAGCAAAAAAGACAAAGTTGATCACTATACCATGATTAAGGAATCAATTCAACAAGAAAATATAAATATATATACACTAACACTGGAACTTTCAGGTTCATAAAACAAATATTACTAGACCTAAGAAAATGAACAAACAGCAACATAATAATAATGGGATATTTCAACACTCCACTAATAAAAAATAAACAAAAACAAAAAACAAACCTTAAAATATACTTAACGAAGAAGGTGAAAGATCAACACAAGGAGAACTATAAAACACTGATAAAAGAAATCATAGCTGACAAGTGGAAAAACATCCCATGCTCAGGTATTGGAAGAATCAATACTCTTAAAATGTCTGTAGTGCCCAAAGTAATCTATAGATGCAATGTAATTCCTATCAAAATGCCAACATCATTTTTCACAGAATTAGAAAAAATAACCCTAAAATGTATATGGAACCAAAAAAGAGCATGAATAACTAAAGCAATCCTGAAAAAAAAAAGAACAAATCTGGAGAGATTATATACTTCAACTACAAATTATATTAGGAGGCAATTGGAATGAAATTAAGATGGTATTGGTATAAAATTAGACATATAGATCAATGAAACAGAACAGAGAACCCAGAAGTAAAGCCAAATACCTATAACTAGTCTTCAACAAAGCAGAGTAAAACGTACACTGGAGAAAGGAAACCCTATCCAATACGTGGTGCTAAAAAAATCAGACAGTTTCATGCAGAAGAATGAAACGAAATCCCCATCTCTCACCAAATACAAAAATTAATTCAAGATGTATTAAAGATATAAGTGTGAGGCCTGAAAAATTTAGAAGAAAACCTGGGAATAACTATCCTTGCCATTGACCTCGGTAAAGAATGTATGACTAAACCCCCCCAAAACAAATATAACAAAAGAAAAATAAATAAATGGGGTTTATTAAGCTAAAAAGCTTCTGCTCATAAAATGATAGAGAATAAATAGACAATCTAAGGAATGGGAGAAAATATTCACGAGCTATACCTCTGACAAAGATCTAATATGCAGAATCTATAAAGAACTCAAGTAAATCAGCAAGAAAAAAGCAAATAACTTCATTAAAATGTGGGCACAGGACACAAACAGAAGTTTTTTGAAAAAAGACAAATGGCCAATAAATACATGAAAAAATTCTCAACATCAATAATAATTTGAGAAATGCAAGTTAAAACCACAATGAAATGTAAACTTGCCCTTTTCAGAACTACCATTATTAAAAAGTAAAAAAACAATAGATATTGACTATGGATATGGTGAAAAAGGAATGCTTTATATTCTGTTGGTGGAAATGTAAGTCAGTACAACCTCTATGGAAAGTGGTATGGAGATTTTTCAAAGAACTAAAAGTAGATCTACCATTCTATCTAGAAATCTCACTGTCAATGATCTAGCCAAACGAAAAGAATTCATTTTGTAAAAAAGATATCTGCACTCATATGTTTATTACAGCACAAATCAATCACAATTGAAAGGAAAAGAATTCATTTTGCAAAAAAGATATCTGCCCTCATATGTTTATCACAGCACAAATCAATCACAATTGTAAGGATATTGAACCAACCCAAATGTCCACCAACTGATGGGTGGATAAAAGAAATATGGTGCATTATTATTATATGCCAAGAAATACTACTCAGCAATCAAAAAGAATGAAATAATGTCTTTTGAAGCAAGTTGGATGGAATTGGAGGCTATTATTCTAAGTGAAATAACCTAATGTTCTCATACCAATGGTCTCTGAATGCCCTTCATTGGTATGCGACTGATTGGAATAAAAAACCAAATACTGCATGTTCTCATTAATAAGTGAGAGCTATGCAATGGTATATATGGCCATACAGAGTGATTTAATGGCTATTGGAAACTCAGAAGGGGGAGTATGGTGGGTTGTAGGTTGAAAAATTATCTATTGGTTACAAGATACATTATCCAGGTAATGGGTATATTAACATCCTATCTCCACTATGAAAGAATTACTTGTATCCCTGAAATCTATTTAAGTACCAAAAAAGGAATCCTATTATTTTTATTTGCTGATTGCTTTTTTTACTCAACATATTTTGAAGATTTTTCTGTGTTGTTTGATGTATGTAAGTTTAGTTTATTCATACTCATTGCAATATATTATTTAATTATGTATTATATGATATGTAATTATTTGTTTCAAAATTAATGGACATTTTTGCTAGTCTTACAATGATGCTGCAAATATCCTTGTATATGTCTTTGTCTGCAAATGTATAAGATTTTTTTGACAGTATATATGTGAATCTAAGAATGATCATTAGGGTCACTACATTTTGGTGTCAGAAAGAATAAGTTGCCTTCACTTTTAACTTATACTTTTTTTGAAAAGTCTTGCCAGTTCTGACATTTTGTAGCTCAGTATAAATTTTATAATGAGTTTATTATATTCCAGGTAAAACCCTTGTGAAATTTTTGTTTTTATTGTTGGAGATTCATTAAGCATCCCTTATGCAATTTATTTATTTAATTTTATTTAATCAATTTGGGGAGAATTAACATTTTTATATTACCATTTTTGTATTCATTCCTATCAGTGAACATGATATCTCTGTTTATTTGAGCCTTTAATATTTTTCCATAAAGATTTATATGCAGTAATTTTTAAAGTAAACATTTTATATATATATATATATATTTTTGAGACAGAGCCTCAAGCTGTCACCCTGGATAGAGTGCTGTGGCATCATAGCTTACAGCAACCTCCAATTCCTGGGCTCAAGCAAGTCTCCTGCCTCTGCCTCCCAAGTAGCTGGGACTACAGGGACCTGCCACAATGCCTGGCCATTTTTTGGTTGCAGCCATTATTGTTGTTTGGCGGGCCGGGCTGGATTTGAACCCGCCAGCTCATTGAGCCACAGGTGCCAAGCCATATGTATTTTGTTATATATTTTTTCATTGCTATTCTAAACAATATTTATTTGTGTACCATATGGACTACCTTTCTGTTGTAGGTATATAGAAATGAAGGTTGATTTTTGAAGTTAATATTATTATTTTTTAATTTTATTTTGTTGTCTTTATTATTAAATCATAGCTGTGTGCAATAGTGCAATCAAGGGGTACAATGTGCTGGTTTCATATACAATCTTAACTATTTTCATCAAACTGATTAACATAGCCTTCCTGACATTTTCTCAGTTGTTATATAAAGACATTTGTATTTTGCATTTAGTAAGGTTCGCCTGGACCCTTCTAAGATATATTGCTAAAGTATTTTACTTATTCTAAGAACTTATCCGTATATTTTTAAATCTCAGATGGTTGAATTAGCACATCCTTCAATCTGTGGCACTTCAATTCCTCTCTTGCTTTATTTATACATTACTTTTTAATCTCCAACATACTATTCTCATTCTTCAATTACCCTCAATTGACAAACATTTATTGTCTACATAAACTTTCTACGTAGACAACCATATCTTTGCAAAAATAGTTTACTCTTTTTCAATTCTAATACCTTTAAATTCTTCTTCTTGTTGTATCTTGCAGGCTAGAACCTCTTTAGTAATATTGAATAAAAGAGGTGACGAAATGTCTCTTAGACTTTTCCTTGAATTTTATTCAATAATGTTAATATTTAATTAATTTAATATTTTTCATCTCCTCATCACCAACTGTGAGATTACTGTTAAATATATTTATTAAGTTGAGGAAATTCTATATTCCTAAGTGCTAAAAGTTTTATCAGGAATATGATGTTGAATTTCATTGAATGCATTTTTGTGTCTATAGAGATACTTAATATGATTTATCTCCTTAATTTTGCTAATGTGGTGAATAACACCAATAGAGTTTCTATTGTTAATTTTCCATTGCAATTTTAGGGTATTTCTGAGTTGATAATAGTTTATAGACTAGACTATTGATGATATTTGATTTTCTAATAATTTATTGAGGAGTTTTACATCTACTTTCATGAGTTGATATTTCTTTTCTTTTATTTTTCTCATCTTGTTTTTGGCATAAGATTTGTCTCAGCCTAATGGAATCAAGAGTTTAAGATTAGAATGATCTGTTCATTGACTGCATATAAAAATCTCTGGGCCTGTTATTTTCTTCGTGGGAAGATTGTACTGATTCATTTTCTAATGGCTTTATGTCTATTTACATGTGTTATTATTTTTTGAGTCAATTTTGGTAAAAGATGGTTTTGTAGGAATTCTCCATTTCATCTAAGCTTTCAGCTTACTGATGACAAATTTTCTTATTAAGAAACAAAATACTGTGTTGAACAGATGGTGTTTATAATAAATACATTACAAAGTTCCCTAAGACCACAATTTAAAATGTGAAATCTTACTACAATTAAAGTATAATATATATAAAAAAATTTCATAATTAATTCTCCTTCCATGGTAAGGCTTATAAAATTATTTCTCAAGTAAAGGAATATTAAGTCATCATCTTTACCACGATTGAGAGCTTTTTCTCATTGTTTCCTTCTTAAAAAACATAATGTGTACAACATTATCAAAATGATATATTACTAAAGTATAATTTTGTTCTTTAAAAATTGCTTATGTGCTTTTTACCTCTGGGAAGGTATTGTGTTATATCAAGAAATATATTTAATCATGATAATGCTTTGTATTTCCTTTCTCATACATTATCTCATTTGATAGTTTAACAGTTTATTTTGTTCTTCTGCTTAAAATTCACAAAGGATAGTTGAGAAATCAAAAGCCATTTTGAGAAAAGGCTCTGAAAAATCCTCTAAGAATAGTTTACTCAAACTGCATGAGTTCATTCTCAATAGAACCAAACTCTTTAAGTCCCTGGTGGACCTTTAAAGTCTAATTCTTCAGACTTTCAGACTCTAGAATGGCTTGTGCTAAGGCTTTGTGATGCTTGACTGTGGCAACAGTCCAGGGTCGTCATACAAGGAGGAACGCAGGCATGAAACACTTGTGTCCCCTGCTCAGATTTGTCTGTGTTATCATGAGAAAAATAACTGTTTCCCTTGATTTTCTTTTCCTGTAAAATAGAGATTAAATATTACTGATTTTTAAGGCTTTTTCCATCTAGTGCTATGAAAGTATTCCTAGGCAAATATTTGAAAATTCTCTCTTTTAGTCATGCTCCCATAATGATATTATTATCTAACTACAATCCAGTTACTCATTTGCCCTTTGTTTTTTCTTAGACTTTACTTTTTAGGGCAGTTTTATATTCGCAGCAAAACTGAGCAAAACGTACAGAGTTCCCTTACACCCCCTGCCCTATACAATAGAGTGGTAAATTTGTCACAACCAGTGAACTTACATCAACACATTATTGTCACTCAAAGTCCATAGTTTGCATTAAGGTTCTTTCTCAATGTTGTAAATTCTACAGGTTTTGGTAACATATAATGCTATGTATTCACCAATATTTTATTATATAGATTAGTTTCACTATACTAAAAATCCCTGTGCTGTGACTATTTATCCAATTGATTTATTTGAAAAATTACTATGTAATAGGTATTGTGGAAAGTACTGGGGTTATAGAGGCAGGTGGATTATAATCCTTGCCTTGGTTATGCTCTAACATGGAAGACTGGAAGTCAAGTTAACAATTAAAGGCCCATGAAACAAGTGTTATTAATCAATATGCGTAGAGTATTGAAGAAGATTAGATGGGTAGATGCTCAGTCATATTATAGATGAGTGACAATATTAGGATTTCATTTTAAAGATCATTCTGGCTTCTGTAGAAATATGAGAATGTCTTTATGAGGTATACTGTGAATTGAGTTTGATCAACTCTGATTTCAGTAACTTTCCATTGTATGTTTTTGTGTTATAGATACCAGGAACCCAAACCTACATTTCCCAATTTTCCCTGTGCCTAGTGCACTGCACATGAACTAGGGATTATCCTATGTATACTGGCACTCACCAAAAACTAGGAACTGAGTTACATAAGAGAGTAGCAGACCACAGGGTTTCCTGTTGCTGGGATGGGAAATGGCATAGGTGATGTAATTCTGGACTGGAAACATTATTGTAGAGGCAGACTTAGTTCTGCCTGACTCAATCATAGGGGTGGAGGAGAGTGAAGGTAGAAACTCCCCGAGAGGCCCAGTGTTGTGTATGGTTAATGAAATTATCATATAGTCTATTTTCTTGGTTTTTCTGATAATTCTGTGAACTATTAATGTGACTTAGTAATTTCTTATTGCTTCAATAAGGTAAAGATGATTCTGTTGTCTCCACCTATGAACCCTGTCCTAACTGGTGACTATGTAAACTAAGGGAGTGGTACTGAAATTTGATAGGTGAATAAAGATAAAAACCAAATTATGGTATTATTATTTATTATTTGTATGGAGTTATTTTTTTACAGGTATAAAGCTTATAAATGTCCTTTTATGATAAATCAAATTGTCAAAGAAAAATGACCACTCTAGGTGTTCACGTTGGCTTAGAAACACGAGCTACTAATTAAAAAAAAAAAAAAAAGGAAATGTGAACAAAGTAGAGAAGATTTCATTCCTTTTATCCAAAACTATGATGAGTTTCAGGTGCCACATGACTCTTTTAAATATTTATGTAGCTCAAAGATGCCAACATACCCAAAAGAAAAATGATAAAATGGCTATTAGCCCTTTGGAAATGTATACAAAGACAAAGATGGCTAACAATAAATAAACTTTAGCGTTATGTAATTTACACAAATAAAAATATGATGCTAAGTTTTGTAAAAAGTTATCCCCCGTAAGGTTGATGCAGTGGCAGAGTTATTGAGTAAGATTTGTCGAACTGCAATTGTTGGCATAATGCATCACACAAAGCATGTAATATCCTTTGTGTGGTTCAATATGGACTGAACAATGACATTGGATGAATATGAGTGGCACTAAATTATATTTAGTTTTTTAAAAACTTGTTGCAGTTAGCGAGATGGTGATTTATCACCATAGTGAATAACATTTGTAGTTTTGAGATATTTTATGTAGGAAGGACTACTTATAATGGGCATACTTTGCACACTAGAATTGGAAAGGGTATTTATTTCATATAAGATTTGTTTGTTTTACAGCAAAGAAACAAAAGCAATTTATTGTATAAGCAATTTCCTTACTGTTTCTCATTCAGGGTTATTAGCAGTCAAAAAAGACCGACTTTATCTAGTTTAAGCAGACTATGAATTTATTAGCATATGTTATATAGTTCACAGAAATCCCTGGCAGGTTTGAAACCTGGACTGCTAGGATCATTGCTTAAACCATGCTCTACTGCTTGGTGGACTCAGGTATGGCCACTTCCTGTCACCCAAGACTGTTTTCACGAGCTGCAATTGGGCCTCCTCAAAACAAGTGAAAGACTGTTCCCTCATATTTCACCTTAGATGGAATTGATTTTACAGTGTCTCCATCTCCCTGTTAGTTTTGCTCTGACAAGCTGATGGGCATCAGAGGACCTGAGTAAGATGTTTCCTGGCTTTTACCTTGAGGTGAAAGTCGATGGTAGGAAGTTCCCAAACTTTCCAAGGATGTGCACAGTTGTTATGCAGCCTCAAATGACAAATATCCACTATACTATACCCTCTGATGAAGGAAACAGTCAGTCATAGAGAAGGGAATATAATTCCCTCTGAATTTTCAGTTCATTTCATTGGGTCCTCTCCTATCTAAACCATTTTTTAAAAGCAGTTTAATAATGATAAATTAATGCAACAATGGCTACAGCCCTTGTGTGTCATGATATTGATTTACCCTTTCAATTTGAATTTGTATATCAAGTATGGATGTGCATAATACAAAATAGTCAAGAAATAGGTAATTGATAAAACAATGGGATGTAGAAGGAAGATCTTAACTTTTCCCCCCAGATGATATGTTTATTATAAAATGCTTACATATTTCTCCTTTTACAAAGCCATAAAGAAGTCTGGAAAATATAGTATGAATTTTTCTTTTTAAATAGGTTTTATAATTAGAGTAAAAGACTTCCAAGGAGCAAAGGTCAACTAAAATACCCTGTGTATGTGGAATCTGTTCAGGAATTGTTAAAGGAAAAAGCTTAGTTTCTCCACTTATATTTGTAATAAGAATGCAAACAGACTAAGATTGATGCTTTTTTCAGAAAGAATGATTAAACCATGAGAAAACAGTAAATATATTGATTTTGTATGATAATTATGTATAATTTTGTATGATATTCTCTAATTAAAGCTGTATAAGAAAGTAAAGTACATGTATGTTGACCACTTCCATATGTTGACCAGTTGTTGAATGTAGCAATAATTCAATCTCTTTCATAATCATACACATTCTATTGGATAGCAGACCTCAATTAATTAATTTATCCTCCTGATAATAGACATTGTGGTTGTTTGCAGTTATTGCCTCTTATAAATAAAGCTGCTATGAATATTATTTTATGTTGTTTGGTGCACATATGTGCTCATTTTGTTGGGCATATGCCCAAGAGTGGAATAGCTGGATTGCAGGGCCTGCATATGTTCATCTGTAGCAGATACTGCCAAACAGTTTTACAAAGTGGCTGCACTGTTGCACATTTCCATTAATAGTTGTGAGTTCCAATTGCCCCCATCTAGGCCAACACTTGGTAATTTAAGAAAAAAAAGAAGACATCTTTGTGGGTTGTAATGTTATCACATTTTGGTTTTGTTTCTATGACCATAGATGTGAAGCATCTTTTCATATGTTTATTGGATATTTGTATGCTACTTTAAAAAGAAGTTTTTTTGGTTATTTTGCACATTTTTTTTTAAACTGAGTTGTCGTTTGTTTTTCTTGTTTTTTTTTTTCAGGAGATTTATGCCTTCTGAATATAAGACCTTTGACAGATAGTTGAATTCAAATGTCTTTTTCGTGTAACCTTTTCAAATGTCATCTTCACGCAATTTTATCAGAACCTGAGATTTAATTATCCTATTTACTGTTAGGGAAATAGATTTAGCAAGTTTAAATGATTTGTCCAATGTGGTATAGTGGGTGAAAGATAAGGACTGGGATTATCTTGTCTCATGCTCTTTTTTTTAAAAAAAAAAAAAAACTCTAACACTCTGCCTATTTTAAGCAACTAAAATTAAATAATTCCATCAACATATGCAGTTTTCACAATATAAAATCGATTTAAGTCTATGGGTATTTGGCTTGTTTCTTTTAATTCATTAGCTCAGATCTTGAAGTTCTCATAAATTTACTTTTAATCCTCTTACACTGAAAGCAAAGAGTTTTTATGTTTTCTTGAGGAGGAAAAATAAAATCTAAGACATAAATTAAAAAAAAAAATCCCAGACATAGTTCCTGTATCTCATTTTACTTGACAAGCACATGAAGCAAACATTTTCTTAAATAAGAACATTTGCTTCAAGCCAGGGGTCCTCAAACTTTTTAAAAAGGGGACCAATTCACTGTCCTTTAGATGGTTGGTGGGCCGGACTATAGTTTTAAAAAAAACAAAACTATGAACAAATTCCTATGCACACTGCACATATCTTATTTTGGAGTAAAAAGACAAAATGGGAACAAATACAATATTTAAGATGAAGAACAAATAAAATTAAATCAACAAACATACCAGTATTTCAAT
>CAUYON010168311.1:0-24505 GCA_963573935.1 Arctocebus calabarensis
GTGGCGTCACACTGCTCACAGCAACCTCCAGCTCTTGGGCTTAAGCGATTCTCTTGCCTCAGCCTCCCTAGTAGCTGGGACTACAGGCGCCTGCCACAGCGCCCGGCTATTTTTTTGTTTTTGCAGTTCAGCCGAGGCCGGTCTTGAACCCACCACCTTCAGTATATGGGGCCGGCGCCCTGCTCGCTGAGCCACAGGAGCCGCCCACACACTCCATTTTTTTAAAACCTGTTTTGAACCCTAGCAGTCATGTTTTTAATTTCTAAGCCATATCTACTATTCCTTGAGTGCCTCCTGTTCTTGTTTCAGAGCATCCTGTTCTCCTTTAGGGACCAAGAGGGTTTTGGAGAGAGAGGGGACTTTTTTGCTTTCTGTATTTTCTCTCCCTCATGTGGTTTGTTTTTGTTTGCCTGTTTGGCCTGGGGACTTCTCAGGAGACTATCCTCAAATCTCTGGGTTTCTTTCTTTTCTGTTTGTAAGGGAGGCAAGCAGAGTGGATGGGCACACTTCTCTCCCTGTTAACTCTAGAAAGCTGGGACAGCAGGCTGGCCTCCTGTAGGAGCATCTGTCTCTGGGCAGCATCTGCTATTGAAGTTCTGGGGTCTAGAGTGGGGGACACTTGGGGGCTCTGCCTAGATAATGCCCATTTACACCTGCTAGCCTGCCCTGCCTATTCAGAATGCTTACTCCCTCACATCAGTGGTGAGGTCACTGCCAGCTACTCTACCCTGTCCCATCCCACCCTTGCCTTGGTTACACCTGGGCTGTCCTGCTATGTCAGCTCCATTTCCCATCTAAAGTTTCTCAAAGTCCCTCATCTGCAGGTAGTCTTTCTCTGCTCTCATTGCCACATGGGGTGAACACAGCAGGGAGGACCAGGGGGAGGCCACTTACATCATGCCTAGCTGGACACTGTGGCCCTGGCTGCAGGACACCCCTCTGTGTTTCTAAAGCCTGGACGGGAGGCGTCTGTGCTGCCCAATACCCATAGGCTCTGGCTGGGGGTGCAAGTGACAGGAAGGGCCTGGGGTCTGCATGAGCTGTCTTGGACTACTGCTGACTGCCTAACCTAATGCCTGCTCAGCCACCAGAGGGAGGGGCCAGTTTGAGGGCCCTCTCAGGCTTCTGCTCTGTTCATTCCTCACTGGAGTTTCATGGGTCTCAGGAAGTGCTTAGCTCAGGGTCCCCCATGGGGCAACTTAGGGTGGGGGCTAAGGAAGGTTTCTTGGAGGACCTCAGAGGTGAAGTGTCCTATGGTGAGTGCAGCTGTGTTCTGTTCTCTATGTCCTCAGGTTGCCAGGTGCCCAGCAGGTACCCAGGATACTCAATGGGGAGAGGTCCTCCTGGAGACTTATGACCCTGTGATGATGACAAAAGTCATAGGTGGACAGCTGGCTAGGGTCCTTAACCCAGGCTGTAAGCACTGGGTGGCCTTGAGGGGCCGCCTGGGGCACCCCGGATGCCCTGGTGTCCTCCTACCACCCTCTACGGCAGGCACCTCCCTTATCAGCCTGGGACCCCCTACTCCTGAAGTACCCGCTCCTTTCCCTGGCCCATGCCCTTCTGGAAGGTGTGCTGGTCTGTCAGAACCAGCCCGAAGGCCCCTCCACCCAAAAACCTTCCTCACCTCTCCCTGTGTCCTTGGTGTATGGCCTTAAGCACAGCAGGCCCCATGGGGGACTCTCCGAGGGAGAGGGTGTGCCCTGGATCCACAGCTTGGTCAGATAGGCCAGTGTAAGCCTAGTCGGTGTCCAGGATTGGGGTGGGCCTGGGAAGGTCCGTGTTGGAGTCTGAGCTCTGGTATATCTGTGCTGGGTTGGGTCAGGGACCTGGCTAGAAGCCGGAACTCCTGGCCATGCAGGCAGAAAGTGTGACCAGTTGGAGTGTGTTTTGGGGGGGGTGCCGTGGCCCCGTTGCCAGGCACCATGCCTCCATGGATGCTGGTTGCCATGGAAGTCGCTTCTTGCCTGTGTTGCCATGACGCCCAAATGGCCTTGAGGAGCCTGGAGTAGTGAGGAGGGGCTGTCCCCACCTCTCTGCCTCCTGCCCAGGGGCTGGACTGGGGGCTGAGCTCAGGGGCTGATGGGGGCACTCCTGCTGTCCTCGCTGTGACCTTGATGGTCAAGGCCCCAGGTCATTTCAAAAGCCTGGAAATAGGCTCTGTATGATAGAACTTGGGATCACCGGGCCAGCCACAACCCTCTGGGAACCTCCTTTCTTTGTCCCCTAACTTGAGCTCCTGGCCTGGACCCACTCAGGCTGTCCATCAGGGGCCACTCCCTCTCCAGTTCTCAGAGCTGCCAGCATGGAAAGCCAGGGGGCCCAGCAGACTCTGGAGAAATGTCCCTCTGCCTAGCAGGCTTCCCTGGAGCAACCCTGGCCTGGGTGATGACCCCTTCCCTGCACTCCTGGGGCCTGGGTTTGGCTTGGGGTAGGAGTTCCTTTGCTAAGAGTGGGTATGAGGAGTAGAACAGCCCTTGGCCAGGACCTGTGGGGCTCCAAGGGTAATCTTGGACCTCCCAGGTACACGTACCCTCAGACAAACAGCCAAGAGGATGTGTCTGCTGGGGGCCATGTGAGGGATGAGGCTGTTTGCAGAGTGAGCACCATGCGAAGGCCAGAGGGCAGCAGGTGGACACATGTGGCTACATGCTGGGCATCCCTTGCCCTCCCTTCCCCAGTCTGAGGAGCAGCTGTGCAGGGACAGAGAACAGGCTGGGGGGCTAGGCCCATGAGGTCCACGGGGCACGCCCATGTCAGAGGCCAGGCTCGGAGAGGGGAGGGTGTGCCCCGCCTCTGCCATGTCTTGGCATGTACCAACATCTCCCGGTCTGGACAGTGGCAGGCCATTTGTCTCATGCTCCTGGATAACCTTCTGACCACCCGCTGCTCATATTTTTTATTTAAGAATCAGAGCAATAATAATGTCAAGGAAAATCCTCTCACAGATGACACAGCCCCAATAAATTACTTTCAGCTTGGGTTGTTGAGGGCTGTAGGCCTGGAGAGGTGGCCACCCTCAGTCTGCCATAGCCCATGTGCTCACGGTTGCTGTGAGGGGCTTGGATATGCCCCTCTTGCTTGGGCCTAGACCCCTGCCCCTAAGAACCCCATACAGTCTGGCTCTGTCCACTTTCTCTATGCCCTGGTGCCCACTTGCCCCTTCTAGCCCAAGGGTGGTGCCTGGGGAGCTAGCATGGCTAGAGTGCCTGATGGTCAGTGCCAGGGTCACCTTGCCAGGTCCTTGCTGAGGCTGGAGTCTGGTATTCCTACCTGCCCCACTGCTACTCCTTGCCTGTCCCGTGGGAGCAGGAAGCACAATTCAGGGGCATGAGCTCCCAGGGCCTGTGTCTGCTCCCCAAGAACAGGCTCCAGGGGTTGAGTGGGAGACTGGGGGCTGCTGCAGGAATGCAGGCCTCTCTGTCTCTGGGTGGGGTGGAGCCTCAGGCAGGAGCCAGGAGCAGTTCCCAGGTCCACCACCAGATGACGGCACAATTCCGCAGAAGAATCGCAGGTTTCCAGGACCCAGCACCCAGGGCAGGTGGGTAGTTCTCAGCGAGAGGCGATCAGGGGTGGGTCTACCCAGGCTGAAGCTTCAGGCAAAGCAGAGGCAGTGCTGGGGTCCCTTGCTGGTTTGAGGATGTCCTTTACACTTCAGTTAACACAGAAACAGACCACCTTGGACTCACCCCAGCACTCTCTGTAGCCTCCTTTCTGCCGCCTTCCCAGGATGGACACCACTAGGCAGCCCTGGGCTGACCAATGTTGCCCCTCTGGTCAATGGGCAGCTGCAACTTGGGAAAGGGCCCTGGGCCCATGACCGGGCTTGTCCAGGGTCACGAATGCCCTGTGTGGAGTGTGGGAACCCATGTGGCCCAGGTCAGGAGGTCTTGGTGAGAGAGTAGCCCAGGTGTGGTTACTGCTCTCTAAGGGGCTGAGGGGTGAGAGACTGTCCAGTGGAAGTAACAGGGAGCAGAGGTTGGTCTGGGGTATGGGACTTCCAAGGAGACTGATGTGGGGTCAGCAGGGGCCTAGCAGATGGGCCTGGGAGGCTGCTGGAGGGGAAGAAAGAGGCAAAGGGGGAGGTAAGACCCCCCCACCTCCAACTGCTGCCTCTGTCCCTAAACCAGGGTAAGGGGAGACTGGTGCTCTGCCCTACAAAATGCTACCCCGGGCCTTGGCCTGGGGTGGAGGGCTGGCCAGGTGGCTGGACAGGGTCACTGCTCTGGAGTGACCACATGGTCCTGGCTCCCCCTGCCTTGTTCTTCTTGTGAGGGCCTCAAGGTGGACATGTGAGATAGTCACCCATGTGGCAGGGTTTCATTTTTATGTTTTATTTTTTGAGACAGAGTCTTATTTCCTCACTGCTGGTAGAGTGCCATGATGTTGTAACTCACAGCAACCTCAAACTCTTGGGCTCAAGCTATCCTCTTGCCTCAGCCTCCCAAGTAGCTGGGACTACAGGCGCCCGCCACAACACTCGGCTATGTTTTTAGAGATGGAGTCTCACTCTTCCTCTGGGTGGTCTTAAACTCCTAAGCTCTAGCGATTTGCTCCCCTTGGCCTCACTGAATGCCCATGTGGTGGGGTTTCAGTGTAGGCTCCCTGGAGCTAAGTCCCTTCTGCCCCTCCTTTACCTTGGACTCTCAAGCTGACTGTGGGCCTCTGGCCACCCCACTGCAGTATCCTGTGACGGTTCTGCCAGGGGGACACTGCCGTCTGCTGCCCCAAGAGGAGGTCAGACCTTCAGGGCCAACCTTTTTGCCTCCTGGTGACCCTTGGCAGCTGCCAGGCCCTGAGTCTGCCTCCTCAGTCTCCAACAGCACACCCCCGCCCCTTGCTGCACTGCCAGCCTTCTGACAGGCAGTCGTCCCTGTGCAGGGGCTCTGAGCACCCACGTTGGTCATAGTGTCGACCCACCTCAGTGACCTCTCTACTGGGGCCTTCGTGTGAAGCCAGCTCAGCTGAGTGCAGCCTGCAAACACGCACAGCCATGGGTTGCAGAGTCCCAACCACCCAAACGACCCCTGCCAGCCACTGACCAGCTTACACACTCCGGACCATTCAGACAACCCGCCTGGCATCTCCTCAGGTGGGTGTGGGTGCCCTGCTTTTCCCTCCCATGAGGTGGCTGTTCCCAGGTCCTGTGCCACTCAGGGCATCTCTCTGCTGGGGCCTCCACCCCGCTCCCCAAGAACCACTTAGCTACCTGAACTCACCACACTGTGAGACCTCTGGGCATAGCCCAGCCAGGTGGGTAGTGGGCTCCCTGGCTCAGCTTAGGGCATGGGGCAAGTCTTCCCCCCTTCTCAGCAGGCTCTCTTTTCTCTCTGCACCCATCCTCTGCAGAGCTCCCCTGCCACCCCTCCCCTTCAGGCTCCTTGGGGGCTGCCACTACCTGGTGGGTGCCTGGGTTTCCTGGGCTAATACACCATCCCGCCCTCCTACCCAACAACGATCACATCACCCAACGGGCTAGCAGAGGAGTTATACCAGGCACCTCTAACCAGCACTGCTGGTCGGGGCCATGGAGTGGGCTGGAGTCTTCTGGAAGGCAGCGAGAGGCGTTCTTCTTAATAAGATGATAGAGGACAGTATCAGTCCCTTGCTGATGCACCATGAGCAGGCTCATGAGGGGAGACGTTTAATTTATCTTGGGAACTGGGCGCAAGTTATAAAAATGGTAATTTCTTGGAGATTCAATTATGTGTGTTCATTGTTACCCTCGGTAATCAAGGAAACGATATTTTACAAAGGGCTGTGGGAGGACACTAGTTTCAGGGGGAGGATCGGGGCAGGCAGGGGTTTGGGGACAGGAGAAAGACAGTGTCTGCTGAAAGAGGTGCAGGGCAAGTGGGGCTGAGCCGCCTGCACTGGCCTCTGTCTTCCCACCTGCACATAGGCCGTTATCTCTGGCAGGGATGGTCCGTGTTTGGGGGTGGAAAGTGACAAATTAAGATGGGACTTCTGGGAATTGAGGTTACCAAGGATGAGAGTGTCCCTGCCCCTTCCCTGCCCTACCCTTAGCTGGGTACTGTCCTCTGCAGGGACCTGCAGGGGCTCCTTGTGGGGTGTGGACCTGATTTTCCCCAAGTGATGTCTTAGTTCCAAATAATATCTCTAGGATTAACGGGGCTGGCAGCCAACAGCACCAGGTGATTGGAAAAAGGGTTTTATGGCCCCGTGGGTGAAATTGAACTTGCATCCAATGTGTATTTCCAAGATGGGATTTTCCTCCCTGGCAAAGGCGGAACATTTCACGCTAATTATAACGGCAGCTCCTCCACACCTATCACCCACAGTGGGGCTGATGCCCAGCTGGGGCACAGAGCCAAGCCTGAACAGTCAGGGCTGGGTCACCTCCTGGCCCCCTAAGCTCAGCAGACTCTAGGACTTGCTTTGGGGAAACTTTACCTAGTCAGTGGCCAGGCATGGGGTAGGGAGGGCAGAACGGCAGCCTTGATGGGCCATGGGAGGGGCAGGAGGGTGGGCAGCCAGGCTGGCACCTCCCCAGCAATCCATAGGTACTAGCTCTGCTGGATGCAGGGGAGAGGCCTGGCCTATCCTGAGGCTCTGGGCTAGGAGGCTGGGCAAAGCTGGGAAGTGGGCCTCAGACCAAGTTCTGCTTCCCTTGCAAGCCCCTCTCTCCTAGACTCAGGGCTGCCCAGGTGTCTGTTCCTACAGCCCAGTGCAGCACATGGCCAGGATGGGCAGGAGCAGGCCCTGCCTCCTGCAGGCCCTTGCTGTGCCCCCTTGCCTGAAGGGGCTTGCGCCTCAGGGTTCTCATTTAGCATGTACTGTGGGGAATGCAGGGACCACCTCCTGGGTGGCTGGGGTGGTGCTCATGGAGAACCCTGAGCTGCACTGGGGTCTGGGGAGGGAAGACGAGGCCCACCTTCTGTGCAGCCAGGAGGTCCGCTCTCCCAGCCTCCACTGGGGGCAGCTGCCTTCACTCATTTCCTAAGTGAGGACAGAGGCTCAGAGAGGTGCAGTTTGTCTGAGGTCACACAGCAGGGGAATAGTAGAATGAGTGAGGCCCTGGCGTGTGACTATGTCGAGGAATCCAGAGGCCAGTTCTCCAGAGTCTGGTTGACAGTTGGGGTCTGGGCCACAGAAGGGGACATTGCAACTCATTGCCCGTGCACTGGGATATGACGGGGGCCAACTCCATAGGGGCTGGGGAAAGGGTGATCCCACCCTGCTCCTCCAACCACGTGGCCCTGCCAGCCACTAGTGAGCCTGGCATCTGGAAGAAGACTTTTCCCAGAGTTATTACCTTTGATTCACTTGCAGTAAATACTAGGCTATTTTCTCCCTTTCCAATAATTGGACTTATTTAATTTTAACTAAGATTAAATGTTCTCTGTGAGCTTAGGATACTGACTGCCCAGTCAGGCTTGGTGAAATCTCTCCTTATCCTGCCTCCAGGCAAGGAAGGGCCAAGTGGCTCTGGGGGAGCACAGAATGGTTTCCTTGGGAAACTCTTGAGTCTTGGTGGATCAGTTTTCATCATACTGCTGTCACTATGTACATGACCATAACCACTGTCATGGCCACCTCCATAATCACCACCATCCCACCATCCCCACCTCCATTACTATCACCATCACTACCATCACTACTATCACTGTGACTGAAACCATCATCACCACCATTATCACCACTGCCACAGCACCATGTTGACAAGCCCACAGTGAATTTCAAGCACACCATCGCTTGGCACTAATTGCTTCATCACAGGAACCCCCATCTGGTCTGATTGCAATTAAAGGGATGCCTGGTATGGCTCTCTGTGGGGTGGACATTGTGGGCAGGGAGGTGGCAGGCTGGCTCAAGTCTTGAAGGACTTGGGCACTTGAGTGTCCACAGCACATGGATGCTCTCCCCTGTTCCCTCTCCTGTTTCAGCAGCCACCCCAAGTTCTGCCCTTGATGAATATGGGGTAGAAGTACAGGGATTCCCTCATCCTTCTGTTTAGCCTCACTTACCTCTCCCCAGGTAGGAGTGCAGCCTTCACAGAGTTAGGGGCACTCAGAGGAGACATCCAGCCACCCTCCCTGCCAGACCTCAGCCACTGCCTGGGGTGCCAAGGATTAGGGTTGGGACTGGGGACTTGGCAGAAAAGATCTGCTGTGACAGCCCATCTGGGTGAGGTAGCCAGAGCCAGTTGTGCTGGTCTCCTGCCCCTGAGCCTCGGTATGCTGATCTGTGACAGGGGCTGGCACAGTGCCATGGCACAGCAGACCACCAGGGCAGAGTGACAGGATACTATGTGGGGTGGGGGTGCTGTCTGGCAAGAGGGCTGAGGGCTGGCTTTGGTGGGGTGGCCTTAGTGGGCTCCTGGCCTGGTAGGGGCAGCTGGTCGGGGGCACCTCAGTTATCCAGGCCTGCCCAGAACCCTTCCCCAGGGCCTGGGATGCAGTGACAGGAGTAGCCCGGCCAGATAGGGGCTCTCCCACCTGGGAAGGGAGAGACTATATGGAGATGCATTGAACCTCTCTCAAGTCCAGGAAATAGTATTCACAATTAAAAATTTAAATCTTGGTGACATTCCCCATGACTAGACAACTAATACAAATGCAGATAATAATTACTTAATGATTAATAACTGCACTTAATAGTTTTCAAAGTAATTGTGATAAAGAAAAGTTAAAGAAAGAAAATGCACTGAAGTTGCTGATGCCACACACATAACAGTCACCTTGGTTCTGGGCCACAGGACCCCTGGGCCCACTTGTTTGCTGGGGCTGCACAACACAGGCGGGACGTTACTCACAATTGGAGTACAAGGACCCCAACCCGCAGAGAGGCAAGTATCTTTCCTGGTACCTGGTTAGGTGGGCAGAGCTCTCCCTACCTTGTGGGACTTGTAGGGGGCCATGGGGTTTCCTCAGGGGATTGGCTCAGAAGTCTCTGTTCTATCCTGACAGGTGTTTTATTTTTTAATTTATTACTTATTTATTTTTTGAGACAGAGTCTTATTATGTCACCGTCGGTAGAGTGTCATAACATCACAGCTCACAGCAACCTCAAACTCTTGGGCTTAAGTGATTCTCTTGCCTCAGCCTCCCAAGTAGCTGGGACTACAGGCACCAGCCACAACATTGGCTATTTTCTTGTTGTAGTGTCATTGTTTGGCAGGCCCAGGCTGGGTTCAAACCCTCCAGCCCTGGTGTATGCGGCCAGCGCCTTAACTACTGGGCTACAGGTGCTGAGCTGTGACAGCTGTTTTAGATCCCAGGGCTAGTGGGCTGGGGCCTCCTCTGCCCCCATGGTCCAGTTCCTGATCCTCCTATTTCCTCAGCCTCTTTGGGCCCTGGGCAAACCCCTCCACCATAAGACTTACATCCACATGTGTTGTGCAAGAAGAAGGACGATTCTAAGAAGAGCAGGCCTGGCCTCCTCCACCTTGGGTCTACTCACTCTGCCAGCCCTGGCCAGTAGCTTAGAGTCTGCCAGGAGCCTGGGTAAGGGCAGGACGTGGGTACCCACTGCCCATCAAATGAGCCAGTTTCTCTGATTCTGGTTTCCAGCCTTGCCTGGTCTGACTCCCAGCTGATACTGCCACTCGACCCCCTCTCCTCACTCTTTGTGCAGGACCATCCTGAGTCAGTACAGTTTCCAGACCTCTCAGGGCTGGCTATCTTATCTTCTATTTGGGGTTGGAGGTGTCTCTGGACACTAAGGACAAGAGACCGGGTCTTTGCATCTCACAAAGACCCAAAGGGGAGAAGGGCTCACAGACCATCCTGGGGGCTTGGTGGGAGTGGGTGGGCTGCAGCAGCCACAGGCTGTATTCCAGCCACTACAGTAGTGACTGCTTTGGGTACAATCACAGACGGCACGAAAATCACCTGACAAAAGGCTGGTGCGGACAAACCTGTGACTGAGTTCAGCTTCTGACACAAGGTCCTAATTTCAAAGATGCAGAGTGTGTCCTTCTGGGCCAGGTTGGGGGTGGGGGAGCCCATGCCGAGGGACACAGCATACCTGCTGCAGCTGCTGCCACATATGAGGTACAAAGTCCAGTTGATGGGAAGAGTAGAAACCCCTGAGAGTGGAGTGGTTGCCTCCAACCCACTCTTCCCTTGCTCAGAGCCTGTCATCATGATAGTGATGGCACAGACACAGTGGCAAGGGGCAGATGTGGGCCTGGTGCCCAGTGGGGGCGCTTAGATTGCTCTTGCAGCCTCTTTGAGAGTTTAGAATTTTTCAAGGCAAAAAAATTTTTTATTCAAGGCACAAAATTAAGGAAAGGAGGCATCTGGAGAATGTCAACCCTGCAGAGGGGGCCCTGCTGGGTGCCTTCCTGTCCTATGCACAGATGGCTGCTGAGAGCTATGGGTCAGGCAGGTGTGGTCTGGGCCTTAATTTCCCATCTCCCACTTTTCGGCGCACCACCTCCCTTGTGTCCTCTGTTTCAAGGTCATACCTGGATGAGTAAACTGAGGCCCGAGATGGTTGGGGCTGCCCAATGCTCTAAAGGCTAATGTTGGAACTGCTGGGCACTTGGCCCCTGCTGGCCCCTATTGCTGCCCCCCCGCCCAGGCCCTAAGGTGCAGACCCTCCCTACCTCTACCCTCTGCGGGTCCCTGGGGGGAGAGGGTCCTGTGGCCAGCCCTCCCTTATCACACCCACAGCTCTCTGTTCTGAGGTCAGAGGTTCTGGGGCTGTTGGTGAAGCATTGGCTCCTCTGAACCTGATTGCTCATTAATTCTCCTCCTGAGGGCTGCCCTCCTCCTGTGCTCAGGAAATGTCCTTCCCAGGCGAGCACCAAGCGTCCTTAGCCCTGACCCTGTGGGCAGAGTTCTTGCACAGCCTGTGCCCTCCCTACTGCCCCCACCCTGCACCCTCACTCCCCAATCCTTGCTCCTGGCATAGGCCTGGGAGGGGCTGATGATCTGGGGGTGGGGTGGTTCCTGGGAAGCCACTGCAGGCCTGGGACAGGGATGGGCAGGCAGGCTTCCTGGGCACAGGAGAGACCTGGTCGCAGTCCCTGTTCTGCACTGGGGCAGCCAACTCCTCCTAGCCATGGTCTCCCAGTCTGGAGAAAGAAGGCACTGCCTTGGTTGTGGAAGATCCTGCTGTCAGTCTGCAGCCTCCGTGGGGCCCCCAGGTGGGGGCTAGGCCCTGGAGGTTGCTGGGGCTGCAGCTTCAGCTCTGGGTGAGGGTGGACACGATGGGCTGGGAGGGGCTTTGTGCCTGTTGGGCATTGCCCCTGGAGGCTCCTCTCTCTCTCAGGAGGGGCTGGTGGAACATAGGGGCCAAGGTGGGCTTCAAGGACAGAGGCCGTGAGCCATCATTGACTGGAGAGGGGAGGGGTCATCCATACTTTGGGACACTGGGTTAAGCCAGAGACTGGGGCAGAGCCAAGAGTCCCCAGGGCCACAATATCAACAGGCTTTGAGGCCCTTGGCTCCTGGGGCCTCGTAGTACCCTCCCAAGGCCTGGGCCTCCATTAGTCCTCAGGGATTTGGGGGAGCCCAGCGATTTAGGGGTCTGCCTAGATGGGCCTCATCAGGGAGCATGCATTCCTGCCATGATTGTCTCCCTTCTGGGTCATTGACTGCGTCCTCCAGCTGGTGGGGGAAGGCCTAGGTCACCTCTAGGAGTGAGGTGACCCTAGTATGTGTGTGGGAGGAGGGGCAGTTACAGGGTCTCCAACGTCTGAAATGCTGGGATGGGGGAGGTGGTGACCCAGGAAAGAGCCTGGGAAATGGACTGGGAAATGCTCTCCTTGTCCTGTGGACAGCAGTCTGTGAGCGTGGAGTGTGGTCAGGGCAGTGCATTGTGGGGAGTGGGCACACCCTAGTGGGTCAGAGGCCCAGGTTGAGGTTTGGGCAAAAGAGCTTGGACAGTAGGTCTAGGACAAGCCTCCCTAGGAGGTGATGGATGAGAATATTGCAGCAAAGTTCCAAAACTTTTTGAGGAAGTCAGGGTCAGCAGGGTAGGGACTCAGCTTGGAGGGAGGCAGCCCCTCCCCTGATAACCAGGCTCTTCCCCTGGATCCTGCTCCTGCCTGGCCCCCACATCACTCCTGCTGGTGGCTCTTTGCCCCATGGGACTCAGCCCAGGCTGAAGGTGTGGTAATGTTGGGAGGCCAGTGGTGGGAGTCCCTGGTTAGGGCCCAAGGACACTGAGGGAAGCCCTTCTCCCACTGTGTCCAACAGATGAGGATCCAGTCCCCACCACTTTTCTATAGCTGGCTAAGAGGAGTCCTCCATCAGGCATGATTACAAAACCTCTAAGACTTAATTAAAATCAATCTCCAATTACTCAAATGCCATTGATTCGGGTCTCCACTGATGGGGAAAATATGATCACCATTATGGGAAATGTCGATATGATGGCACAGGGCTGGTGGGCTTCTCTTGGAGTCCAGGCCTCACGGCCTCATTCAGTACCCACACCCAGACCCTTCCGGAAGGAGGTCTGTGACTGGGGGATAGCTCAGGCACTTGACAGATGAGTGTCCCTGAATCATCACCTCCTGATTGAGCCCCAGCTCCTCACAGAACCAAGATTCTGCTGGGTTTTGGGGAGCCTCAAGGGTTCTCCAAAGTCTGTGTCTTGGGGTAGGTTGCAACAGGTGCTCCAGGGAGACCATCCACGCTTGTGGTATGGCCAGGGTGCTCTCTGCATCATGGTGGGGACCCTGGGCTGGCAGGCCCGAGTCTCATCAGAGTCCAGGGCTCCTGCCCAGTCTTAAGCCCCTCACCTGTGGGCTCTGAGACCCCTCTGCGTGGAGGCAGTCAGGCCAGACCCTGGGCCCCATCTTTCCTGAGGAGTGAGGATGGAGGGCAGGACATATCCGTAGGGGCAGAACACAGGGTGGGGATGGAGGCCAGAGCTCTCAGGACCTGGTCTGGTCTTGCAACCCTAGGGCAGATCCAGGGGAGAGGAAGACACCGGGAGACAATGGACATGGGGGAGAGTTAACCAGGGGCTATAATCTACTTTTCTGTTTTTCCTGGAAAAATAAATACACAGCCCTCAACTCACCTGCCCTCAAAATAAAAGGTTGCATAAAACATCCCCCATAAATGTAACAAGTGCTAACACATGGTGTGATTTAGTGCCCGTGAAGGGGGCATGTCCCCTTCATGCACCCCTTCACCCTTGGGGGTGAAGCTAGAGGAGGGGAGGGGCGGGTAGGTGCACAGCAGGGGCAGCACTGGATCCGTTGCCTCTGGCACCCCCTGGCTTTGGTGTCCCTGTCTTGGCTCCTGTGCCCTCTCTCCTGGGCTGTTGTTCCTAGCTGCCCTCTGTGGGCTCCTGACTGGGGTAGCTGGGAAGGAGGAAGTTGAGAGTAACTGGAGGTCCAACTACTCTGGGATGGGTAGAGGGGGCTGTGGCCAGAATCTCCCAGGCTTCATGGCCTGGTTGGCATTCCTGGGAAACACCATGCAGGAGCTTGGCCCTAACAAGGGCCCAGGGTGTCCTGGGATCCTATCCCCCTTCCCCTGGGCTTTGGTGTGAACAGGGAGGTCAGGGCACCAGTGCCTGGGGACTTGCCGGGTGAGCTGGTCGTGATGAGGACACTGGGACGCCCTAGGCCCGCATGCTCTGACATCCCCTAATTCCTGGACCATAGCTTCTCAGATCAGGGTCTGACTTGCCTTGTGCTGAGTCTTTTGTTACTTTAATTAATGCCCAGCTTCCTGACGCCTAATTAAACTAGAATTGCTCCATGTCCAATAGCCAGCGTCCCATTAGATACAAGTTAATGCAACTGTCGCAGTGGCAGTGAAATGAGTCTGGCACAGCCCCTAGGGAGAGATGCGGGACGCACCCTGGAGGACTCGAGGCCCGGCCAGGTGCCTGCCCACGGGCCCCCAGCCCATCTGCCCTTCTCCTTGCTGAGGACCCCTAGTTCCTCTGCACAGGTGAGGGAAGCCTAGTGCCTTCCCTCTGATGTTTCTGTTCCAACCACGCAAGAAATTCATACCAATCTATGAAAAATTGAAAATGCAGAAAAGTCAGACGAGGGAAAGTGAGGACACTTCACCCCAGAAATGAGCGGCGTCCTCCTGTGGGCCTGCTCTGAGAGCTCCATGGGGGCTAGAGGGTGCTGTCCGTGTCAGGATGGGGCCAGGGCTGGGTGCCAGCTGAGGCCTCCAGGACAACACTGGCATCCATTAACCTCTGAGAGTGCCCAGGCACCTCCCCTCAGCTGGGCCCTCACCCCAGTGGCCCTACTGTCCAGGGCAGCCTCACACAGGGGTTTTGCCAATGTCCAAAGGGGCCATGCTACGTTGGCCCATCACCCCAAGCTGCCCAGAGGGAAGGAGTGGGCAGAGTGGGCAGTGAGGGGAGCCACCCTGGAAGGCCCTTTCCCACCCATTTCAGGGGTACTGGGGTCCCTGAGGCAGGACAGGCCCTGGTTTGGAGGCCAGCTCTGTGTGGGCGGCTATGGGGCGCCAGCACTGGGGTTCACGCAAGTCTCTGGCTCATGGGTTGCTGGGCCTGACTCCCTCTCCAAAGCTTGTTTACTGTCTGGATCTTCCCCCCTCTCCAAAGCTTGTTTACTGTCAGGGCCACATCTGCTTGGCCCCTTGTGTAACCCCTGTCCAGTCCAGCTCAGAGCCCTTGAGGGGTTGTGTATCTTAGGTGGGGGCAGTGGGCCTCCACCACCCCCCTGCACTGTGCTGCCCAGAGGTGCATCACAGCTTGGCACTCATGCCTGGAAGGACGTTGCCCTGAAGCCCTCACTGTGGACTGGTGACTCTGAGCCCCTCATTTTTGGTGCAGCAGCTGCTGTTGTTGGTTCAGAGAACAAATCCAGGCATGTTTGTTTAGCTAGATTGCCTCTGCCGGAGCCCAGCCCAAGGGACAGGCCGGAGGCGGGTGTGTGCACCCCAAATATGCCCTCAAGAGCAGTTCTGTCCATAGCCCAGGCCAATGTGGAGGTGACGGGGTTGCAGGGCCACCAGGAAGGCTGGTGCTTGGGTGGGGTGAGAGGGCGGCTCCCCTGCTCTGCTCTTAGGTCCTATAGTCCTGGGCCCTTAGCTACCTCACCGCCCCCCACCCCATCACTCTGCCTTGAAGCCCTATCACCCCCAGGTGCTGTCTTGCCCTCTGCCAGCTTCTTGGGGCTTTGAGGGGGCCCACCCAGGGGGTTCAAGGGAACCCACCCAGGAAAGGAGCCTGGGTGGGCCCTACCTCACTGTGGGACCTTGAGGGCAGGGAAGGCAGTAGGCTCCTACTGCAGACAGCAGACCTGGACGCACTAGTGCCTGTGGGCCAGGCTGTGGTTAAGAACATGACCCTGAATGTTCCCACTCTGCCACTGACAGTGAGGGGACCACAGGCAGCTGGGCTCCCTCTCTGAGCCAGTGATATAGGGACAGGAGGAGCCTGCTGGGCAGATGAGGCTGGCCACCAGCAGGTCAGGGCATATGGTGGGTGGAGGTCTGCCTGCCAGGCCTGCATTGTGCTGCAGTATTGCAAGCTGCCTTGGCGAGCATTCCCAGTTCAGCTGCACCTCCTGAGGGGCCAGATTTCTGCACATCCAGTCCACATATGAACTGAGGTGCCTGGTCTTGTTTCCCAGGAGGCTGTTGTCACTGTAGGCTCCCGGGCGGGGTTCACAGCGGCTCTACTCCTTTGCCCTGCCCAGCCCTGCACTCTGCTTTGAGCTGGCCCTGCAGGGACTCAGTGGGGCCACACAGGGGGCCACACGTTCCTTGACTCTCTGTGATGTCTTCTTGGTCCTTCCCTGGCCTGGGGCAGCTCTGAGCATCAACACTGGGTGGACACAGGGCTGTGCCAGCCCCAGGCCTTCAGAGCCTGGCAACTTCCTTTTCCTGCTCTTGGCCCTGATCTGCCACGGAAAGGGACTGACCACCAGGGAGACCACACGGAGAAGGAGGAGCCCTAGACTCAGCCCTGCAGCTAGCCTGCCAAGGCCAGGCATGCTAGCTGAGCACCACAGAGTGACCCTCCTATCCCGGATGCCACATGAGCCCTGCCTGAGATCGCAGAGCTGGCCTGGGTGCCAATGTGGTTGGGGTCAGGGCCTGACCCAGGGATCCCATCTGGAGCCAGAGGCACAGAGGAGGGTAACTGATGTTTCTTTCACACTGTCAAACTCTTACCTATGCCTCAAAGGCCCCAGAAATCAGTCCCTTTTCTCTGTTACAGCATAAACCATTTTAATGGTTTTTGTAATTTTATATGATGCTCAGAAAAATTAACCTGTTCTGTCTGCCTGTGGAGGCCAGGGGCTGCTCAGGGTAAGTGTGGGTTAGGCTCTTTTCTGGGTCCTTTGTTGTGCTGGGCACACAAGGGGCACACAGCGAAATGTGAGGCAAAGGGGCAGGCCCAGCAGGGGCTGGCAGGGGTGAGAGAGGCAGGGCTGCACCCTCTGCCTCCCGTTGTTTCCACTGCAGCTGAGGAGAAAACAAGGACTTTACGACTGTCACAAATATTTCACCCTGTGCATTTTACAGTCTGCAAGTGCTGTGAACACCGGGCTCCTGTCGAAGCTGGAAGGTCCATAAAATGCATGTGAATTTTTATGTTCAATTATCCCAGGCTCTGTGCTTGGGGCCCAGGAGCTGTCCCACGTACAACCTCCTAGCCCTTCCTAACCCCCTGCTCAGCTGAGAAGGCCAGGCCTATACCCACCCTATGATGAACCAGTCTCAGTCTGACTAGTAAATGCTTCCTTCCTCTCTCCCTTCCCCATCCCACCCTCACGTGCCAGGGAGCTCAGGGTGATGCAGTCCCTCTCCTGTGTAGGGAGGGCATCTTCATGAGCAGCAAACTATCTCTTCAGTTACCACCAGGGCTGGGGACCGTGAATGCAGTGCTTGGGGTGGCTGTGTACCTGCCAGGGCCTGCCATTTTGGCTCAGCCTCCCCGTGCCTCAGTTTCCTCTACTGAAAAACAGGTTTGTGACTGCAGCAGCTGCATGAAGCTGATGAGAAAACGCTCTGTGAGAGCTTGGCAGATCATGTTGACCCAAGCTGGGGCCAGGGCAGCTAAGCGAGGCTCAGGGCTGGGGCTAGGCACTGCCCAGGTAGGCCTTGCCAGGGAGAGGCCGGCGGGGCCTGCACCACGGGGAGCGGCTCATCACTTGCAGCCTCACGTCCCTTCATTACCGTGCCTGCAGAAGATGTTCTCTGATTAGTCTGCTGAATTATGAATTAGGTTCCGGGTCCCTGTGCAGCTGTTCCCGGCTTGTCATCCCCACCACTTTATTTCCCCATCTGCTTATAAAACCAGGAGCGCCATCCTGCAATAAACACTTCAAAAGCTTTTTTTAGGGGCTAATTAATTGTGTTGCATTTCTTCAACACAGCATGCAGGCTGGACCTGCCCCGAATTCCCAATGCAGGTGCCACTCCTGCCAAGTGCCAGGGGAAAGGGCTGGGAGGCTGTGCATGGGTGCCCCCAGTGCGAGTTCTTCAAGGTGGCCCTGATCCCTGCTGCAGCAGACTGGGCTCCTTAGAACCAAGCCAGTGGTGTCACGTTCTCCCCAGGTCCCCCTCAGTGCCTTTTGGGTACTGGCCTCCTGGCAGGGCCACGGGTCACCCCCTAACTCACCTTGCTGCATCAAGGTCAAGTTCACACTCCCTGCTGATGGGCACTGCTGACCCCGGGGTCCTCACCCCTGTGCTAGCACCCACCCTGCCCTAGCCTCCTCCAGCATTAGCCTCAGGCCTCCCCATCTCTCCCTGCTGCCCCCCTCCCACCATAGCTCCTTGGCTCCAGACCCCCTCCTTGAGTGCTGGGTATTGGGGGGGACTTTTAGGTGATCTGGTCTCTCTACGGGACCATATATCCCTCTGGAGGAGCCCTTTGGGAGCCTCGAATCTGGTCTGCACCCTGAGGCCACACTCCATCTGAGGAAATCCAGAGAACATCGCAGAGGAAGTTTAAAACAATGACATTAATAAGAAAACAAAATCACAATTATCGAGTTACAAAACAGAAAGCTCAGAGACAATTAAGTTATGGCAGCCATTTGACTGTTCCCAGTGCTGGGAAAGTGGCTTTTTATTAAGTTGATCTTAAAGAGGACTCTGCATCATCAGGAGGGGGTCTGGTGTTTGACCTACGGCCAGGCATAGAGTCCCCAGTCCAGATCTCAGTGGCAAATGGGACCTGCCCTTCCACACAGGGGACCTGGCAGGCATCTGTTGAATGTGTGTGGAGGAGCTGGGGTCCTCTGTCCCCAAAGTCAGTGTGGCTCTGTAGGCCACCATCCTGTACACTGGGGCTGGTTGGGGCTGTGGCTGTGGCCTCCCTCTTCAGTTCCTCAAGGCCTCATCCTCAGGTGCTGGGGTGGGGCAAGGACTCTGCCTGTCCCTACCAGGAGCTTCTGCTGTGTACCTGTGGTCCCCAAGCTGAGCCCATTGTTCAGGCCCGTGGTCCCATAAGCATATGGGGAGCGGTTGAAACCCAGGGGTATTAAGGTTGGGGGGTGCTCTTGCCTCCCCTATGGGGTCTCATTTTCTAGTTGAGCCGAGCTGTGGGCAGGACTTTTCACCTCCATCCTGCCTCTCCAGGGTGCTGTGACAGCTGGGGCTGGGTGTGAGGGTCAAGCGTCCTCCCAGTGATGCTTAGGCCCCAACACTGCCCCTGCCATGGGGGCAGGGGCAATAGTTGGCATCCTGGGAAGGGTGGGGCTCTCAAGATACTTGGAGACACGTGCACCCTGTGGAGGCAGCCCATTGACAGCTGTCTTGGTGTGGGTCCCCCAGTGTGGATCCTGATACAGGGCAATGGGAGCTGGGAGAGGTGGGGGTTTGCTGTGGGCAGCTCTGGAGGCCTTGGGAGCCCTGTGCTACACACACCTCCCTGGGGGGGGGTCAGGGGGCTAGTGTTTGCCCTGAATGAAGCACCTGCTTATGACCACATGGGCTCATGAGTGACCCTCCGAGTGGCTCAGGAACAGGGTCCCGACAGAGCCTGCCACCCACAAGAACAAAGAGGGAGGCAGGCAGGGTCTGGCACATCAGGGGGCTTGCCTATGAGTGAATGGTGGCCGCTGGGGCCCAAAGAGAAGCTCTGTCCTTCCAGGGGAGGGAAGCCTGGCCCCTGCAACCAGGAGCAGGAATTGTGCTGCCCTGTGGCAGGCCCAGCCAAGCTGGGAGAGTCCCACTTAGAGATGGAGACATACTCCTCTGGTTGGTGGGGTTCCGCTCAGAACATTTTTATGGGCTGTTAATTGTTATGCTTCCATTTAATTCTGGGTGTCATTCCATGTCAGCCAAGCCTGACAGGCTGGAATTTATGCCTCCAAATTATGGGGCTCAGGCTGTTCGGAGGTAAAACAATTACCCATCAATCAGTCACCAATTGGCTAGCGCTGTGGCGGGCAGCTCCTTTAGCGGGTATGGGCAGCCACGTCCCCAGCAAGACCCCATGGGGAGGAGGGGCTGCCCTTAAGGACAGAGCAGTCCCACCCAGTGTGCCTTGCCTTGTGCCTGGGGTCAGTCCTCTGGGGAGGTGTTCGGGGTCTGTGCTTAGACGTCATTGTCTCTGTTGCTGGGGCCTCAGCTCCCGAGTATACAGTGTGACCCTGGATGGGCTGAGGGCTTACTCCTGCAAAGATGCTGCAGAGTCATCAGGAGGGCAGGGCCACTGTCCCATGTACTGAGGGCCAAGGCCAAGGCTGGCCACAGTCATTCAGCTGAAGGGTCAAGTCACTGGTCTCATAAGAACCCACACCCTGGAGGGGGCACAGATATCATCAACCCACCCCACAGAGAGGGGAGTCTTGGCTCTCAGAGGGAATGCTTGGGTCTCCCACTGAGGGTGTCTTGTGGTCTGTGTCAATGTAGATGCAGGTGAGGGGGCAGGTGGGGGCATGTTGGGGGCACAGATGAGGGGCAGTTGAGAAGGCCAGGTGGGGGGCAGGTGAGGGAGCAGGTGAGGGGCAGGTGAGGAGCAGGTGAAGAGGGCGAGTGGGGGGATAGATGAAAGGGGCAAGTGAGGGGGCAGAGATAGGGGGATAGATGAGGGAGTCAGGTGAGAAGGATAAATGAAGGGAAGGTAGGGGCAGGTAGGGGGCAGGCGAGGAGGACAAATGGGGGTAGATGAGGGTGGCAGGTAAGAGGCAGGTGGGGGAATGAGGGGAGTATACTGGGAGGTGGAGCAGTGTGGAAGGGCGTGGTAGGGAGGGTGGTATGGACGGTGGGCGGGGGGAGTGGGCTGAGTGGTGCAGCAGCTCGGGAGTGCTTGGACAGTCAGGTGAGAGTGGGGCGGGGAGCTGGGCCCACCAGCAGCTCTGATCCTTCTGTAGTGGGCGTTAAGGGCAGGCAACACACCTGTGTTTCCGCCAGGAGCCTGTGCTTCTTGGGTTCATGCCTGGCTTCCTGATATCAGCTACTACTCAGGGGTGGCCCCCTAGCCCAGTGCCTCTCTAGGCGCCCCCAATGCTGCACTGTGAGCCCGGGGAACCACTGTCGCCTCCGTACCCTGACACTGTCCCTACCCCTCCTGGGACAGTGGGTCTGGGAACCCCTGGGTCCGGCCCCCACCTGGAGCAGCTACAAGGCCGGGGAGGCCCTGTCCAGCACCAAGCTGCTGGCCTGCACAAGCCATGAGGTCAGCCTTGGGCTCCTTGCCCCTAGTGGATGAAGTGACCTCCTTCTAGGCCCCTGCCAGGCCCGTGTGACGTGCAGGATGCATTGAGCTGTGAATGCCTGCTCTGAGCCGATACTCGTCATTGGGCTTTTGTCTCCCTGGCCTGGCTGCTGCCAGGCTTGGCCAGTGAGAGGTTAGTCACGTCCTCTGGGACCTGGAGAGTCACCCTGCCTCATAGTGTCCTCATTGGCAGACTCAGCTCAGCAACAGAAGCCCCTGCATTTTGTGTTGAAATTTTCAGACTGAATGTAAATCACCTGTTTCTGTTCTCTGAGCCCAGTTAGTATGACTGCTGACCTGAGTATTTTCCTACTTCTCGAACACCAAGGCACTGATTGGAGTCTGCTGGGCTTCGACGCCCTCAAGTTAGTGCCAGTGCGTCCATGTGGTCACCCACCCACCTGAGAGCCTCAGCTGGTGTGAACTGCAGGTGGACTCAGTCCCACTGCCTCCCTGCCCAGTTCTATTTATTTATTTGTTTATTTATTTTGAGACAGAGTCTCACGTTGTTGCCCTTGGTAGAGTGCTATGGTGTCAGCTCACAGCAACCTCAAACTCTTGGACTTAAGTGATTCTCTCACCTCAGCCTCCTAAGTAGCTGGGACTACAAGTGCCTGCCACAAAGCCCGGGTACTAATTTTTTTAGAGACGGGGTCTTCCTCTTACTTAGGCTTGTCTCCAACTTGTGAGCTCAGGCAATCCACCTGCCTAGGCCTCTCAAGAACTGGGATTGCAGGCGTGAGCCACAGGGCTTGGCCTGCCCAGTTTGAGCGCGGAGGGCTGTCAGGGCTGCTAGCTGACCCTCCATGCCTCAGCAGCCCTGGGCTCCTGGGGCCAGCATGCCTTTGAATCATCAGGGTGCCTGGGTCCCTGGAGGGGGATGGCCTGGCAGGGTTTTTTTTTTTTGAGACAGAGTGTCACTATGTCCCCCTCAGTAGAGTGCTGTGATGTCACAGCTCACAGCAACCTCAAACTCTTGGTCTTAAGCAATTCTCTTGCCTTGGTCTCCCAAGTAGCTGGGACTACAGGCACCCGCCACAGTGCCCGACTATTTTTGTTGTTGTTCTTGCAGTTGTCATTGTTGTTTAGCTGGCCCAGGCTGGGTTCAAACCTACCATCCTTGGTGCATGTGGCTGGCAATGTAACCATTGTGTTATGAGTGCCAAGCCATAGGGCATAGCCAAAGCTGTATAGCAGGGTGCTGGGGTGGGGACAGGGGCAAGGCAGAGAAGGGCAGGGGAGGCCCCTGTTCCTGCCCCCAGCTACTGCTGGGGACACCTGCCATGGGGGAGAGCGGTTGGCTGCAGGGAGTCCCAGGGGTTGGCCCAAGGGGTTGGCTGACAGGGGCAGAGCTCCCTCTCCAGGGTGATGCTGGTACCCCAGCACTCCCTCTGTAGCCCTCCAGTGTCCATGCCCACCCTGGGCTGTCTGACACTTGGCAGGGCTGCTGGGCCTGTCCCTGCCACACTTGGGTGGCCATGCTGGCACTGGAGCTGCTGACAGTGCCAGTTCTGCCTGCTGCATGGAAATGTCCGGCTGGTGGGTTGCTGATACTGCCCAGCTTCTTACCTCCCATGCCCACTGGGTGAGGCTGGACATGGGTGGTGGCCTCAGCTATGAAGCCAGGCCAGGAGCCAGGCTCAGGGGAGGGGGCGGTGTGGGCTGACCTTGCATCTGAGGCTGATGGATGAGGGCTCTGTCCTTGCTGCTATTGCAGCCATGGTGGGCTGGTCAATGTGGAAGACTGATGGCGCACTGGGGGCTGCAGGGTGTCTGTGGAAGGCTTATTGGCATCAGCTGATTTCCCTGGGGACCACTTTGCTGGCAGCAGTCACTGTGCTTGCTGAGAACTAACTGTATCAGGCTGGGAGCATGGTGGGAGGCCTGGAGGTGTGACGATAGGCTTGGCTAACAGCTGGCTGGGCTTAGACTAAGCCCCAAGCTGGGCCTGCCCTGGGCCTTGACAAGAGTGCTGTGGTGTCCCCGGAGAGGTGAGGGAGGTGTGTGGGAAAGTCTGCTGAGAGGTGAGCCTGAAGGAGGGGCTATGGGATGTCCGATGCCTGGTGACATTGACCTAGGGCCCTGGGAAGGGAGCTGGGTGGGATGGGGGTCCTAGGCCTTGGCCCAGGGCACCAAGAGAGACCTCCTGGCCTAGGACTTGGTCCTGCCTTCTCGTCTCCTTGTGCGAGAACTGGCTGGCCCTCAGCCCATGCTGCCAGGCTCAGGGCTCTGTGGTCTCCTCTATGCCCCCCCCCCCACCCCCCAACCACTCCAGGGGAATTTCCTCTAGCGGCTTCCCTGGCCTGGCCCTGACACCAGCCAACTGCTGTCTCCAGGCCTTGGCCCTTGCCTGTGGCTCTGAAATTGGTCTCATCATGGTGCCAGTTTAATGACGGAGAGTGGTGCCTAATTCAATTGTCATTATTACACAGTCTGTCATGCCTTTGCCTCTGTCTGAGCTCCTTGAAGAGCTGAGTTGCTGGCTACCACTCAGGGAAGCAGGCAGCATGGCCATGGTGGGAGGGGCAGGGAGCCCATAGGTGAGGCTCTTCTGCTCTGTGGCAAAGACTTTGGCCCCATGGGGCTCACTAGGCTGAAGATATGCAAGGAGTGGGAGGGCCCTGAGGCTGCTGGGGCTGGGGCTGGGGCTGGGATTGGGGCTGTCCCAGCAGAGTGCCTGTGGACTGAGAGGCTGGCCATCCCCAGGCCTGGCCCCTGAACTGGGTCCCCACTCCTCTCTCACCATTTCCCTCTCCCCTCCTCTCTTGGTCTCTTTCTCTCTTCTTGCCTCATCTCATCTCTTTGAGTGCTGTTTTGTGGTGTCACCAGCCCAGGTGACAATGGCCCCATCCTCACATGGACCTGGGCTCAGTCCTGCCCATGCCTCAGTTTATCCATACAGCACATGGGGTGTCTGCCTTGCACGTGGGGCCACACTAGCCTGGTGTGGCCTGGGCACGTGCCTCCCCAGGCCTGGTCTGCAGAGGGTCCCCTGCTGCCTGAGGATGCACTGGGCACCTGGAGGGTTTCAGGCAATGCCCACCCACCTTCCAAGCTGGTCCTGGCTCTGCTCAAAGTCAGAGTTGAGGGTCCCCCTGGGCAGTTACTCTGTCACAGAGCTCAATGAGTGTGGTCACAGGGGCCCCAGGGGCCCAGGCCTGGCTGAGAGTTCACAGTCAGGTCCTGATCCCTCGGTGCAGGACCTCTGGGAGGTTCCCAGGCCCTAAGGGGGCTCAGAGTTGGCAAGGTAGAGACAGGAAGCTGTTTCGAAGTCCCCAGTGGGGGATCTTACCTGGGGTGTCTGGGGCACAATAGGGACAGATGGCTCTTGGCAGGACACATGCCCCCGCCTGTGGGCCTACTGCCCTGAGTTGGACACAGAGCAAATCTGGCAAATGCAGAGGGGCAGGGCCAGTGCAGAACAGGGCACCAGATAGTTTCCAGGAGCTCCAGGCCTGCAGAGGGACTGGGCTGGACTCTCCTTATCCCTTCACCCCACATGGCTGCTATGGAAGGCCCAGGGGTGCAGGGGTGTCCAGGCAGGGACCCCCCCCCTTGCCTGATCCAGCCTTCATTTTTCATTTTTGTTGTCATTACACGAGCAGCATGTTTTCATGATTAATTAGAACAATACATCAGAAAACCACACAGACAAACTGGGAGGCGCCTCCCACCACCCACCACCACCCCTCTCCCAAGGGTCTTTGAGTGGCCAATGCCCCAACCCCTTGTCCCTGAGCTGCACACAGTTAGCATAATCTGCTCTCACCCCACACCCCAGCCTTAGGGACTCTGCAGAAATGCAATTTCAGTGGCCGTCTGAGTTCCCAGCTCAGGGATTCATGGAAGTATCTTCTTCTGGTCAGATATTTGGGTTGTCTCAACTTGTTATGAGAAAGTCCCAAAT